>CAIGRR010042997.1:0-10443 GCA_903798365.1 Fraxinus sp. 1973-6204
AAATTAAGTGTTAAATATAAAAAATTTGTTGGAGTACTTCAAAATTTTAACTTTCAAAATTTATAGATGTTTTTCAAATGATAGAATATGATCTTTAAAAATAAAGTCTATTGGAGATACTCTTAAATGAGGTAGCTTGATGACAATACAAATATCTCATTTATGAGCCTGAAAGCTTAGAGGCAATTGAGAGCAAGCAAACACATTCTCATCTCGTAAATTTGAGAATTTTGTTACGGAATGCATATTGAGTTGTGATCCATTAGTCATGACGATTGATATTGGCCTTTTGATTTTGAGATGAAAACTCTTGATCTTGACTAATTATGGGGACCATGGTCCAACGATGTTATAAATTCACGTGTTTTTTGAAGGTAAAGAAGAAAATTACGATTTTCTTAGTGCACCTTGCATGTTTAACTAGGTACAATTACCCAAAATAGTGAAACTTGAGAAAGTAAGGGCTTGATCTCTTTATCATTTCAAGTCGTTTTCTTTTTTCGATTTTTCAAAACAGTGAAAACACGTTCTCTTTCCTATTTTCGAAAACGTGTTTTTGAAAATAGTTTAAAAATTTACAAATAAACCCCAAAATAACAAATTTGTCGTTTTTGGTGTTTTAGTTATAATCAAGTCAATTTTAAAAACGTGTTTTGGGTGTTTTCAAAATAATTTTTCAAAATGCCAAAAAGTTTCAACAATTTCAAAATGAACACTTAAAACACAAAACCAAAATAAATTCAGAACACAAATCTGAAATACAAAGAGAATAGTTTCTAAGATTTTGGTTAAAATGGACAACTAAGTTATAAAGATTCAATGAAACACTTGAGAAAATATTTCATAAATCATTCATATGATAATTAAAGTGCTTTCTGTAAAATGTTAAGGTTAATATATTCTTTTAATGATTCATATATCTTGATTAAATCAAGTAAAATAGGGCAGAATAGGTCACCTATGTAAGTGTGAGGTGGGGCCGCCTCAATGAAAATTGTTCAAAGACTGAAATTTTTTAAACACTTGTGAAACACACATGACCTCATGTGACCCCATGTGGTTCAGAGCCAAGATGATTTAGGTAAGACATTCGTGTGGGTATTATTATCTTAGTTTACACAAACATCTGAATGATTTAAGGCATAATGTTCACCAATTAACCAAGTAAATTCGATAGTATTTCACTAAGGTTCAAGACCGGAAGCTACCGTAACTGATGCAATGTTTTTCTGCTACTCTCTATAATGCATCATATTTTCGCATAGCATGAGCATATTCAAATTTCCATTCATACGAGGGATTGTTGGAATTTTGTTTAGAAAATGAAATTATGGAAATGTGACTCTCGTGTCAATTTCAACCAAATATTCGAATTTAATCCAATAGTCAAACTATGAATATAAATAGACTAACTTATTATACTCGTCGAGTAGATTATCGTGGTATATTTGGAATCTGAAAATCAATTCCTAATTAATAAGAAATTGTTGTCCAAAATTGGATAGAAAAGATGATGCACTGGATGGAAAATGACCATCTCCATCGCTCGAGCGACAGACTAGTAAGAGAGGCTTTGATGAAAAGGTATCACTATCATTTGAGCGAGTGGCCAACGACAGGCTAACGACAGGAAATGATGCGATCTTTGGTAAATGTTGTTGAGTTTAGGGCGCGGCATTTCAGTCACAACATATCCTCTTCTACATAAAGGACCTTTAGGACGTTCATTATTCATTCCATTCCATAACTGTGTTGCTATGTCAAAAGAAGAATAGTTATACTCATTCGGTATACTCTAAAGACGCTCATTTTACACTTTATTTTGCTTAAAAAACACTTTGTAGAAGTGATTCCTTTTTGCATCAAAGTCATGGTTATGGTAAAGAGGAAATTCCCTTCGAGTTCGTTGGTCTAAACCATTTGGAGTGCTCATATGGACAGACGTGATTGTTGTATCTTGGAAGATGATTGTCAAAATATCATCAGTACCGATGCTGGATAAATTCATCTTAAGGAAAAAGTATCAAACACTTGCCTCGATCAATTCAATCACTTGCATTTCCTATTATGTTTTCTAATTTCTTTGAATTTGAGATTTGATTTAAGAAAAACTAACTATTATTTTGATTATAGGATTTATTTATTTTTGTTGGAAAATGGATATGATTAAATCCGTCGTCACGTATTCTGTTTCAGTAATTATCATTCCGTCTTCTCAAATTCTATTTTGATAAGTCAAAACTATGTTCGATTATGCGAACGTAAAATGTACGTTTTGAGATTATAACTCATGCACATTATCGGTGTAATATCCCCCAACATAAAATTAAATATAAAAAACTCATGCACATTATCGGTGTAATATCCCCCAACATAAAATTAAATATAAAAAACTCGTCAGAGTTTTTCAAAATTTTTACTCTCAAAATTTATAGATACTCTCCAAATGATAAAATATGATATTTAAAAATAGAAAATCTCTTGAAAATGCTCTTAGATGGGGTAGCTTGATGTCCATTCTTATGTCTAGTCAATTTGAGATTTTTGTTACGGAACGCGTATTGAGTTGTGGTCCATTAGTCACGACAATTGATATTGGCCTTTCGATTTTGAGATGAAAACTCTTGATCTTGACTAATTATGGGGACCATGGTCCAACAATGTTATAAATTCACATGCTTTTTATTGGTAAAGAAAAAATTTACGATTATCTTGGTGTACCATGTATGTTTAACTTGGTATGATTACCCAAAANTGGTCCAACAATGTTATAAATTCACATGCTTTTTATTGGTAAAGAAAAAATTTACGATTATCTTGGTGTACCATGTATGTTTAACTTGGTATGATTACCCAAAAATAGTGAAACTTGAGAAAAGCGTGTGGACTATGTCTATTGCTTTTAAGTCATTATGCGTGAGTGGAAATTTTGTTTTGTTTGCTAAGTGATTGCAACAATTCTTGATGTAACACACTATATTTAGGCTCGAGGCACACTTGCTTGCCTTATCTTTCTTGATTTTGATCAAAGTTTCAACTAAAACGGGCGACAAAATTAGAAACAAGTCTATTTTCCTGTTTCCTTTAACTTGTTTCTTGCTAATAACTTCATCATAAGCTTACTCAAATTTCTTTTTTCTTTTTTTGCGGCCCCCCTTTTTGAGTTATTTTCTAGGGTTAAATTTACCTAAGATTGCCTAACTAGAACACTGAACTTTAATCTCAATTTCGATTCTATCAGTCTTTGTAACAGAAAATGCTTAGCTGACCGTTAAAACTAATTATTGTAGACATGGACTCTTCATATCGGCCCCTACTAAGAAGGAATTAAAAAGAAAACAAAAACAAGCATTTTATTGTAGACATATTGTGTTATTTCTTCCTTTTTTTTCACCTAAAGTAGGGGGTACATGTTTCTTTGCTAACAAGTGTCTGATGTAGCGAGTCAACGTGGATGGCCAAGTTTGCATAGTTAGTTTTAAGAATAATGCTATTCATCCCCACTGTAATCAAACCGAACTTAAGCGACACGATTGTTGTCAATTGATATTCAATGATTTAGTTAAAGTTGGCGTGAAAGATGGGAGACCGCTGTTACAACTAACCTACTTTTTGTCATTTGAGAAGGGATGATATTTGTTTTTGTTACGTTTTTGATATAATTGGCAAGTTTGTGAACAAAATGAATTATATTTAATATGTTGTAAAAATCAAGGAGTAAGTTAAATTGTTAGAAATTGAGTTGTATTAGGTCTACGATTCAAGAATAGAAAAGAAGGAAAAACGGCGCCACAATTTCGTTAGATTGTCGCCATGACTTGGTTCGAGTAGCCGAAACAGAAACATTGTCACTAGCACGTCGCCAGGACTTCGCTCGAGCAACACACCATCATTCGCCTGTTGTCCAACTTTCACTCGAGCGACGAGGTTATCCGAAGAATTTTAATTCGCATTTTTAAGGCTTTTTATCCAACTCATTCATTCATTAACTTGCAGTATGAATACAAAAAAGTCTTTGAACGTTTTTTTAAGGTTGCATATTGAGAAAACACATACTCTCCATATCATCTTCATCAAATAAGATTTCAACCTTTATACTATAATTTGTTCTTGGCGGTAAAAACATCAAATTCATAATTCAAATACCAAATTGCGACTTCCTACACATCTGTCAGAGTGCTGAAATGAAGTGACATGATTGTTGTCAATTGATATTCATATGTTTTCAAACTAATTAACATTGCTATTGCATGACAATTAAACTGGACAATTTAACTTATCAATTTTTCTCCGAATCGTGAAATGAATCAAAGTGGATGGAAGCAGAATCGATTGATTTCAGTCAATGATAATTTCTTGATTATATAAGGATCAAAAGAAGATCTAATTTCATCAATAATTTGAGTTGATGTTCAATTGATTAAGCCAATACATTGTGTTGCTTGATACACGACGACTTTTAAATCGTGTGGTGTTATGATAAAGAAACTTGATTCACATTTTACTTGCACGGACCAATTTTAATAAATGAAATGAGAAGATGCCACTGGTTGGAAAGTGAAATGCACGTGCCACGTTATTTCATGCTATAATTTGAACTCCCAAGGACCACAGATTATTTTACAATTCAATGGCTTATTTTAATTTTAGACGATCGAATTATTCATATAAAATAATATATTTATGATATTATATTTTGGGACTTCATTTAAAATTTAACAATATAATGAGTATTTAAAATTTAAATCTTTATATATTAGTTATTTATTTTATATGCCTTAACATATAATAACTAAAAGAAAATAAATTTAGTAATTTATATATTATTCTAGAGGGATTGCTTACATGTAAACTATGTTTTAGGAAAGATATAACACGATATAAATAATAGAAGATAAGACTTTAACGGATGGATTACTCCATTGAAAGTTTTAAACTATTGAGTAAAATTTATTTAAATACGGGTAAACTTTTCAATTTTACAGCCGAGGTCTCCAAACCTTTAAATTGATATGTAGAACAACGTCCTTTGAATATTTTCCGACCACAAACCGTAAGTTCATCCAATAGTCATCCCTTAAGAAAAGTAAGAAAAGAATAGCAAAATGAATTAAAAATTTTTTGAAAAAAAAATGCTTAATCTCTTTACCTACCCTGACTTCAAAGCACCAGAGCCACTACCCGCACGATCGTGGCCACTGCCACCACCATTACCTTACCCTAATTGACCCCACGTCACTAATGCTATGACTTATCCTCGTAACTGACAAAAGCATTTATTTCTCAATTGCGGTGAGGAAAAAATCCCCCAGCTAGTATCAAGATATCACCCCAATGGAGATTTGGCAAATGCACCCGAGGGAGATTTCTCCCCTATTCGGGGGGTGGGGGCAAAGTCTTGGCGAAACCGCAATGTTGATTGTGGGATTTCAGCATTAAAATTGAAAGGTTTGGGATTTCAGTCACTTTTTTCGAAATGTTTGGAGACCTGTAGTGCAATTTACCCTTTAAAGTAATGAATAAGTTCAGCTGCAGTGTTCTTCCCTGAATGGGTCAAAGTTTGACTAATCAGATCTTAAAATGAACTGTTTTTTCTTGGAAAATGCATCATGTGATCCATATAAAATGCTAGATTAGAGACACTTTCTTTTCCCGTGGTATGCAGTACAAGTGTTTTCTTCCAAATGTATGTTATATGTTACTCCCCAATATTATTCACTTCTTCAAAAATTTGTTCCTCCTTTTTTTTTTATTGGTTAAAAATAGACCTCTCTAATTAAGAGCATAACAGTCATTCGAAAGAAATTTAGCCCCAGTTTGGTAGAGCTTAAAATCATATTTTTAATAAATTTTGATAAAAATTGATAAAATATGTGATTGAAAAATTATGAGTCACGTGAAATGAATGGTTAAAATTAATCGTTAACTTTGACTTGAGATTTTAATTCAAACCAAACAGAGGCTTAATGTGTTGGGCCCATCGTAGGTTCTACCCAAGGGGCGAACCCACATGGGGTCATGTGGGGTCTAAGTGACCACACAAATTTTTTTGATTTTTTTGGTTATTTTTAAATTATGCATTTCTGCTTGACTCCTCCAAATGAAAATATGTGCTCTAGTTCACGTATGCAGCTCTTCTTGGGACACGAGAGTAGGGAGTAAAATGGGTATTTAAAAATTTTAATTGAAGGTAATTGGTGGGATGACTGTTGGATTTGGAAGATAAAAAGAAGAGGAAAAGAAAGTGTTACGGGGTCTAGAGACCCGACACCTCATCCGCCACATGTCAGAGAACGATTCACATCATACCACGTGGCGGAAGAGCTGAGAGCTGATTCCCGTTGAGACTTCGCGTCGACGAGGTGAACTCACTTGGGACGAGGCTTCCGAAGCGTCTGGCGTGCCGATCGCCTCCTTCCGAAGTGATTCACATACTCACAGAAGAACCGAACTCATCCGCAGCTCACAGCGGATACAAAGACCCATACTCCGCATCGTCTATCCCACTAGCCTGCCTCTCCCCGCTTCTGTCAAGATCTTTTGTACAAAGATCTTTCCAAAATCAAATTCCTGACTGATTGATGGGACGTATAGCAGGATGCAAACGGTCAACTTAGCTGCCTTTGTCAGAACATTAAATGTCCGTCAACTTATGAATTGGCAAGATGACACCTAGGATGGGACGGCCCTTGAGGATCTGTGCCACGTGCCTCCTCATCTAACGGTTCTCATCTTTCCATCCTTAGTATAAATACCTCCACATTGTGTCATAAAAAGGATTTGATCCCATTCCATAAAACGGGTAACTTAAGCATTATAATGACCTCTTACCATTAGAGATGTAACCCTATCATTTACACTTCCTAGAACTATGTCTCGGAGATTATTTTATCGCCGACAACCATATTCCTATTGTTCGAAAAATTGACTTGATCGTCAGAGTGCTCGCAGTCGCTTCTAACCCCACCGAAGAAGGCCACGAGTGACTAACGGAGTGCTACCGTGTGCAGGGAAGAGCTGACTGAAGACGTATTTTGTTGGCCACGTGTCCGAGCCATTTTTCCGGGTCAACAGATTAGCGCCGTCCGTGAAAAATTTACTTAAACCATGACTCCCATGAAAAAGCTTATTTGAATATCCGGTTAATATTCTTCCTTGAAAAAAGGATTGATTCTTTGAATATCCGGTTACTTTTAGAAAGAATCCTGCCACTTCGGATAATGAGTTCCAGTGAGAAAGAGGTGAATCCAAGGGAAACAAGGGATGTCTCTGAAGAAGAGATCATCCGGACTAATGTCACACCAACAGCCTCACCACCGGTATAGGGATGGTTGAACTGCCGTTATAGGGATGGTTGAACTGCCGCACTACTCACAGTCGAGGTGGCCCACATGGCCGCCAACTTGACGGCCATAGCAGTCCAAAATGCAGCCATGCAAAAAATCCTTATGCAAGTGCAAGGCAGGGTGGTTTCTAAGCCCCACTGAACCCTTAACAATCAGCCCATAGACGAAGCAAAGTAAATCTAGTAGGAGAACTCATTGGAGCCCCCAAGAGAAGCTCTCATTGAAAGAAAAGTGGGGGTGGATACCTCCAATTACACAGTCGCCACCAACTGCTGGAGAGGATAACTTTTTCCTAGATTATGAAGAGCGACCCCAGAGGTCCACCACTTAGAAATAGGCGAGAGAGGCGAAACTTAGTAGGTTGAGATAACCATGACGAACTATCCAGCAACCACCTGGTCCCATGACAGATGGGAACGACTCTGGTGGACCTTGTCGATCTTACGAGTTGGATGATGATGATGATGATGACGACAACCTTCCCTTCTCCAGGGAGCTCCACAGTTTCCCATGCCACATAACTTCGTCCCTCCCAAGATTCCGAAATATGAAGGAAATGGCGATCCAGAGAAATATCTCAACAAATATAAGACACAGATGAGCTTTAGAGGCGTCTCTCCTGCCCTGAAATGCAGAGTGTTCCACTTGACGCTTAGTGGAGCAGTCGAAGTGCGGTACAGCAGGTTGGCACCACTTAGCATAAGGAGCTAGCCAGACTTGAGGAAGGCATTTTTGAACCAGTACCTATCTAGGAAGGAGGGAGAAGCGCCAATCCAACGCTTACAAGATATGAGGCAGGCAGCAGGGGAAACCTTGAAATGCTACCTCGCCCGTTTTACCGATGAGATTACCTACTGTGAACAAGTAACAGATACTCTCAGCTCTGAAGGGAGGACTGAATATGAATACTCTATTTTGGAGAGATGTTCGAAGCAAAAATCCATCTACCTATGACGAGCTGGTAGAAATGATGAAAGTTGAAATCGTCAATGAGGAAATGATTGACTACCGAAATAGGGTGGTACAAGGACTTCCACCTCCTTAGAGGCAGATCAACAGAGGGCCTACATCCTAGATAGTGAGCCAGCAATGGACATTGTTACGGGGTCTAGAGACGACACCTTATCTGCTACGTGTCAGGAGAACGTTTCCCATCATGCCAAGGGGCGGACAAGTTGAGAGCTGATTCTCGTTAACACTACGCGTCAGTCGCCTGGGACGAAGCTTTCGAAGCGTCTAGCGTGCCAATCGCCTCCTTCCGAAGTGATTCACATACTGACAGAAAAATCGAACTCATTCGCAGCAGATGCAAAGGCCCTCACTCCGCATCGTCTATCCCACTAGTCTGCCTCGCCCCACTTCTGTCGATCTTCCCAACATCAAATTCCTAACTAATTGATGAGACGTGTGACAGGACGCAAACCATCAACTCAGCTGCCTTTGTCAGAACATTAAATGTCCGCCAACATATGGATTGGCAAGATGACACCTAGGATGGGACGGCCTTGAGGATCGATGCCACGTGTCTCCTCATCTAACGGCTCTCCTATTTCCATCCTTAGTATAAATACCTTCACATTGTGTCATAAAAAGGATTATATCCCATTTCATAAAACGGGTAACTTAAGCATTATAATGACCCCTTATCATTAGAAATATACGCCCATCATTTACATTTCCTAGAACCACGTCCCGAAGATTATTTAATTGCCTACGACCATATTCCGATTGTTCGAAAAACTGACTTGATCGTCGGAGTGCTCGCGGCCGCTTCCAACCCCATCAGAAAAGGCCACGAGTGACTAACGGCGTGCTACCGTGTGTAGGGAAGAGTTGACGTGAAGACTTATTCTGTTGGCCACGTGTCCGAACCATTTTTCGGGGTCAACATAAAGTCTTTTTTTCCTTACACAAGGCTTTTTATATTGCTGGTTTCTTGTTTCTTCAGGAGGTGGTTGGAAATCATAATTGGTTGTTTTGTTCGTAAATAAACAAAGGAAATTTATGTTATATTGTATTTTGTAAGTAAAAATTTGTGTTTGATGAAGAATTGAAGGGAAAAAAAAATGTAAAATTCACAATTTGAATATGTAAAATTCCAGGTGATTGTGCTTCTCAAAAGAAACTATTCTCAATTTCAAGTTTTTATGAAATTAATTGTTGTCTATTATGAATTTAATATGTTGTCTTTTGATGAAACCAAATGTTGATTAAATTTTTGTTATGGACGTAGGCTCATTATACTTTCGTCAATTTTATTGGGGGTATATGCTTGGGTTTTTGCATTATTGAGCATTTCAACCAATTTATTTGGTAAAAGATGGGTTCGTGATTTCTGCTTAATAAATTAATTTCTTACTTGTAATTTTTCGACATTTGTCTTTTATTAGTTCTCTATGTCTAAATGTATGTTTTGAATATGTTTATCCATTATCGTAAAATCAATAATGAAAATATGTAATTTATGTAATTGCATTTTTTTTGAAAACATTTGTTCGATTTCAAGTTCTTATTTTGATCTTACTTCCAACTTCCAAGTAAGTAATGAAATGTCCTAACTTGGTGGTTTTGAATTTCGTAGAATATTGAAATTCATTTTTAGTTTTTAACTTTTATGGAATTGGTTGTTTTATATTGTGATCAAATGAAATATTAGAACTTTTTCACTTGCCTATTGAAATTGACTTTGTTCTTATAGTTAGAATTATTAGTTGGAATAGATTAGCATTCATTTATTTGTTGAGTTTCATGTCAAAAATTTATGAAAAAATAATTTAAAAGAAAATTTCTATTTTTTGAGTGATGAAACGAGCGTGTTCAATAGAAAATGATATTCAAGAAAAATATTTATTACTTAATTTTTCATCCCATGTTGAAAACGTCTAGATTCGCCACTGGTTCTACCATCAACTTTTTTCGAAAAATAATACCCTCGAGGAACTTTCAACATTATGTCAGAAGCACACACAATGTGAGTCGAGGAACACTAACACAACTTACTACACTCAAATGCAGATCCAACCGTACAATCATGGGCGGACCCAGGGGGGTCCTGGGGGCACGTGCCCCACCAACTTTTGGGTTTTTTTTTTTTTTT
>CAIGRR010043003.1:0-13352 GCA_903798365.1 Fraxinus sp. 1973-6204
TACCGGGTATGTGAAGACTTGAGAACAATTAGGGGATATCTTCACGAAAGCTCTAAATGGGGTTCGGGTTGATTATCTTTGTAACAAGTTGGGCATGATTAATATCTATGCTCCAACTTAAGAGGGAGTGTTACCGAATATAATTAGATATGTACAGCTAATTATTCCGTTAATCCTAGGTTCCTAATTTATATAATTTCCTAAGATAGTTCCCTAGGTTTTGTATATATATATATACACACACACACACACCTTTCAAATGATAATTTATGAGAGAAAATACAATTCTTTTCATCTCCAATAACATAAACCAAGTAAATGGGTTTTTCTCAATTGTTTTCAAGTAATTCAACATCAGGTACATAGTAACTATGAGTACAAAATGCAGATCATAGCCGATTTACTAGTTTTCTTCAGCAAGAGAACAAATATAAATCTGATCAAACAAAATTAAACAGCATTAAAATGCAAATGTGGTACATAATAATCACAGTTTTTTATTTTTCGATGTTTACCCTTGAGAATAGGTTCTTGAGATGCTAGCCTGACGCCAGCAGAATATCTGCAAGCTGGAATCAATTGACAATACATGGAATAATGGAAGAGAAACACCAAGTCTTTATTATTCAACAACCAAATGAAAATAACCCACAAGTCGGGTTATATAGCTAAATATTCGAAATTAGCGGAATTTTACCAAAAATGGTAAATTCTAATATTCATACCAAAATAAAATACTTAATAAGATAAATAATATCCCCAAATCCGGCTCAAATTGAGGTCTTATTCTATGTCAAAAAGGCAACCCAAATATTACTATAAATGGCAAAAAATAACTTAAATTGATGATTCAGAAAGGAAAACAGCTGAATTTGGGTTCAAAATCGATGCCACGTCGTGCGCGCCGAAAAGACCTTTTCGGATTGGGGGTCATGGACTTGATTCTGACAACCGTAGCAAAAGTTATGGCCAAAATACCGAAACATGCCCGAAGATGACCCCAATTAGGAAATATCCAATTATTTGCCAATTTTGCGCTGATTCGCCAACTCATGGTATTTCAGCGCCATTAACGTACTATCAGATAGATCGGCCTCATCTGACTCAGATCCTCCTGCATCATAGCCCCACTATCACTCTTTAGCCCTTCGACCTCATTTGGAATGTAGATAGGAATAGCTGACTCATTTGCAAATGATTTCCCCGCCCAAATCTGGGATTGTGACTGAGGTGTCATTTGCTCAGCATCTAAAAAAGATCCCTGAGAAGGTTGGCATGATACACCCTCGAACAAATTTAAGAAAAAGTTAAGCAAGTCAACATGGATAGAGATTATTCATCTGCCTATTCTCTGGAAGAATATCAAATTTGTATATTTGGGCTTCAGATTTGATCTAATAAGCCATCTAACTAACCTAACTTTAAAGGCATGGACAGCATAATTATTAGAATGTGAACATGGAAGAGTAATGCCAAGGCATTTCTATCAAACCTATGTTACCTTGGATTCAGTCAATAACGGAGCAATGCCAATAGCTAATTTGTTAAAGGCAGTTCAGTGCATCCAATTATAATCTAAATGAAGCGAGGGAAACCTTACCCCATTTCTACTGTCTAAATAGTCAGTGCTCCCATCTGTCTCCTTGGCATCACTAAAGGAAGGAGAACTGCCTGGTGACAAATTTGAAATCTGATTCATCGTATATAGTTCTACAGAGCTCAAATTGTCTTTCAATTCAGAAGACTGTAAAGGACACACCTGATTAGTGATTACCATCTTGCAAAGCCGTTCCGCATCTACCCTGCCTCTCAAATTTGTCATTCCTACCATTAATTATTAACACGCTTTTGTCAATTTTCTCAGATGAATCGATTCCACCTTGAACACAATTAACAAGTGAAGCATCAGACTACTTATTTCCCTCTCCATATGCAGTTTCGTTGAGTTGAGTTTCATTTATTTCCATGTATCAAGCATCACAATTGCATAACAGCATTAGAGTTTTACCTTTGGAAGCAGGCTGCGGTGCAGAGTCGCAAGTTCTTGTGGATGCTGGATGGAGATGAAGAAGTGTACGGCACGGCACAATCGCATAGAACGAGAAATCTGGACTCTCAACAATTTTGGTTGTTTGTGGCCCACTGTCCGTCCATCCCTGCCTGTACATTCGAAGGATGAATGTAGAGTTGAAGCTGGAAGCGAAGATGAGAGGAGAGTGGCATCAGTTTTTGGAATGGCCACCTCAAACAATCACTTCAACACTATGCCTAACTTATTATTCATTCACCACAATGGACTTTAAAAGACAAACATACCCTTCATTTCAAAATTAGAAAGCGGGATTTCTCCACCCGGACCCCAGACCCTCTGCACCCGCATGGCCCGGACAACCCGGACCTCGTTAACAAAATAAAAACTACTGTGATTTCTTCACAATTTTGGATCTCTTTAGCAAAATAAAAGAATTTTTTGTTTAAATCTTTGAATATTAAAACTAAAAACACAATATACATCAATATTATAAGTNGACAACCCGGACCTCGTTAACAAAATAAAAACTACTGTGATTTCTTCACAATTTTGGATCTCTTTAGCAAAATAAAAGAATTTTTTGTTTAAATCTTTGAATATTAAAACTAAAAACACAATATACATCAATATTATAAGTAAAAAAAAAAAATTAGAATTTAACAAAATAAAATGAAGAAACCTTGAATGTGGAGATGGAGATGAATATTGATGAAAAAACCTTGAAGATTGGCAATGGAGATGGAGATGGAGAAACATTGAAGAATAAGAAATGGTAAGATTTTCAAATTCTAATGTTTAAAATGGAGGTAAAATGGGTATTGTGATTTTTTTAAAATTTTTAAAATTTTTTTAACTTAAATTTGGTCAAAGACCATTGTGAAAAAGTGACTGGTCAACCGGCCATCAGCCACCATTTCCTCGAGGTGAGAGGAAGAGTGGAGCGGTTTAAGGCAATCATTTTTTGGGTTTTTATGGGTCGGGTCGAGTAGGATTTAATAACAAGTGGGCAAGAACGTTGCTAAATGTTATATTTTTGCAACAGTTACCGCACATTGCAAAAGGGCACATATAGCAACATCCAAAGAACGTTGCTATAGATCGTGAAAATTGAACCTTTCGCAACAGTTAATGACCGCTGTAAACATTAATACTTTTTGCAACAGTCAAAGAACATTGCAAAAACTCAAGACCTTTTGCAAAAGTCAGTGAACGTTGCAAAAAGATGTTTCACCAACATACACTGAACGTTGCTTTAGATAAAACTTTTCACAACGTTCAGAAAATGTTGCAAAAAGATAAAGTTTTTGCAACGGTTGAAGAACGTTGCGAAATGTGACACTGGCAACATGCATTGACTGAATGTTGCGAAATCTCAATTATTAACACCAATAGCAACATACAATTAGTGAATGTTGCGATAGACCACTTTCAGCAACATGCAATTGATGAATGTTACCTTTTACATGTTGCAAAATGCCTTTTTTTTTGTTGTAGTGTACGTATTATAGTTTTGATGAAACAATTGATAAATCATAACAGAGCCTACATGAAGATTTCTTAAATAGCTTGACTTCGAATGGTATGCAACCACATGAATTGAAACTTAACGTAAACTGTCCTGTGATGTTATTAAGAAATATTAACCATTCTAAAGGATTTTGTAATGGGACACGTCTTACTTGTCGCAAACTTGAAAATAATGTAATTCTTGATAAAATTACATCTGACGAATATTGTGGAAAATATGTCTTCTTACCAAGGATTCCTTTTATACCTCTAAAAAATGATCGAAACTCAATTCCATTCAAAAGGACTCAATTTCAAATAACACAATGCTTCACAATGACGATAAATAAAGTGCAAGGTCAAACACTTGATTTTGTCGACTTGTACCTTCCAGAACCAATTTTTTTGTGATGGTCAACTTTATATAACATTATCAAGAGTAAAAACAAGCACATCTATAAAAGTTCTAATGAAACCATTAAATACATACAATTTACACAACACGTGTACAAAAAAAATGTTGTTTACAAGGAAATTCTTTTTTCGATAAATAGAGATGGGATCTTCATCCTCTACCTCTTGATTACAGTTTACATATGTAAGATTACAATCCCTTTTTCAATTGAATTGATTTCTTTAATTTGGTTTATTTGTAGATATATGATCTCATTTCTCCTTCTTCACACTAACCATGTTTCTCTCAGGAGATTGACTACACAAAAAAGTTGTCAATGCATAATTTTTTTTATAGAAATTAGTAGGTTTCATAATTTCATTTGTCTACATGGTATATGAGGACCACTTTGTTTTACATAAACACATATTCATAGAGCAGATATGCACACATACACATACATCTACTGACACTTGAGAATTGAGATATGTTTTTTTATTTTTTACTTCTAGAGATATGATCACATCAATTTTGACATTGACCTTTTAGGCACTTATTGTTCTGGTACTTGATTTAGGTCTGAAATGGGAGCTTGTAAGTGAAGCAATTAAAACTAGTTTGCAATTAAAGGCAGATCATTGAGATTTTATACATGTATCTTTCTTGATGACATCAATTCGAGTCTTATCATGAAATATTTTCATTTCCTACTGGATATTTTTTCGTTGACTTTTTCTATTTTTTATGCCCCCTAACTTCATCTACTTCTTTAAGATCAAAAGAAAAAATTGGGACTATTGGAGGAGGGTGAATTGAAAGACGAGAGTTCTATTGGAAAGGAGATAATCGGTGAGAAATCTACTATGTTGGGTAAGAAACAGGGTACGATAGCAAAATTATATCGTACATCATTTTTTTGGTTCATGGAATTCTCTAACCCTCTTGGATTTTCTCTATTCTCTTCATTTTCTAGCGGTTCCTAAATTTAATGTAGACCAATTAGAGAGAGCTTCTTATAAGGAGTTGGTTAAAGTCATTGAAGCTTTTGATGTCATTTGGAGATGCTTGATGCTCAAGATCCCCTTGGTAGTTGTTATGTTGACATGGAAAACATGGTTATTTTCATTCTACTTCTGTTTTTCTTCATTTGCTTAAACATATTAATTAGGGGAAGACAGTTTGGGCTAATGCTGAAAATGATGTACTACATTATTTTTATATAGCCGATGGCTAATGATCGTGGAATCCTACTCTTGTTGATGATATGTTTTGAGTTTTTTTTTCTTTTTAAAGTTTTTTTTTTGTTTTTTGGTTGAAGAAAAAAATATGTTTTATGACTTCTCTATATGTGCATTCTCTGGTGGTTTTTGTAAAATTTGCAGTTGGTGATTCTATTAAATCCATAATTTTTAATTATTTGTACTTTGTTAAACTGATTAGGAGAGCAAGAAGTTTAAGCGACTGAAAAAAACTCGAAGGGATACAGAGATGAACACCTCTGGGTTCTCTGATGAAGAGGAGTTTATTGGGAAGTGGAAAGGGAGGGTGTTTGTAGATCTTTATGTCGGTAGGCTTTCAAGTAAGTTATAATTACATATACATATAGGAATTTGTTTTTATGTATGTGTGTGCATAATGCATCAACAATTCAATACTTAGATCAATTGTAAAATAAAATTTATGCTTTTAATCTTTTTTTTATTTTGCGTTTTTACTATACCTGGTTGAATTTCCTTTTTATACATGCTTAAGGCAATTACTCAAAATTTTATATGCTAATTTTCATTAGTGCATTTGTTTAAATTCTATTAATGTTTGATTGCATTGGCATTGAGGATTTGTTTCTCAATTAAGTTAATCAGATTGAGGATATCTAATACCTTGTTCTTAATCATGATTCTGCCTGGTTTTTAAGGGAAAATGGTGAGAGTCGGTGTCTTCTATGACGCTCTTAAGAGCATATCAATGAAGAGATGAGGGAAAAGCGTCATATCATGATTCAACCATCCTCCAAAGTCATTATTAAGTTTCTCTTCAAGATGCAAAATCATGGTATAAAAAATATTATGTGGTATTACTTCGTCCATTTACGCATGCAAGATTATATCTATACCCTTAATTCTTTGTGATGTCTGTAGATACATTGGAGAGTTTGAGTACGTCAATTATCACCGATCTGGTAAAATTGTGGTTCAACAAATGTGAAGTCATCAGCCCTCACTTTGATATTCGTGTCTAGGAAATTGAGGGATGTACATTAAGGTTTCTTCCCTCTAGGCAGGTAATGTATAAAGAAATTATACATTGATATTTGGACGATGATCACTTTGTGAATATTGAGCTATTAGCAAGGCCATATGATGATATATATGTTTTGCACTTGTAACTTTATTTCATGGAATATTTTTTTGGAGCACACACTCTCTTATTCAAACTTTTATTAAGGTATCTTCAATTGGTATGTGAATGGAATATCTCCATTCCCAAATAGCTTTCATATCTTCTTATCGAGAAATGTGATTATTATGTTTGATTTTATGATAGGAACTTACCGGCTGACTCCCAACTTCGGGTGATCCTGTTGTTGATTGAAACCTCTATAGATACTCTACTTCATCCTGTAAGGAAACTGATGAGATTCGGGATAGGAAAATGTATTTAGAAACTGTAACTGAGGATGAATATCAAAATGTAATGAACACCAAAGCTGTAGATTGATTTGAAGTGAATGATAACAAATTCCAAGGCTATACGAAAGGCCTGGTCTCTCCTCCTATTACACAATTATCATGCATAAAAAATGAATCCTTCATGTTCCCTTCCCCCCAATTTATTCACGTTTCATCTTATTTTACTATTTTACCCCCACTCTGCTAACTAACTTTTAATGAGCTGGTAACCCTTTTTTTTTCGAGCATAAGTGAATTGGATTGGGGGCCTATCATTACCCACCGCCCCGAAATCCACCTTGTCCTCAAGGAGGAAGCTAGGAAACTGTAGACGGATGGCATCGAAAGGCTTCCATGTAGCTTCAAACTCTGGCAAACTCCTCCACTTAATCAGAACATCTGGGCCTGCAGTTGCGGAGTGTAGATTAGAGCGGATATCGAGTACAGATTCAGGTTCTAATAGAAATTCCCCACTGGCGGTCAGATACTGTGGGAAGGATGAGACTGGCTGCTTATCTCCAATGGCTTTACGAAGCTGAGACATATGAAAGACCAGATGAATTGCAGCTGTGGATGGAAGTTTTAACCTATACGCGACCTGTCTAACCCTTGATTCTACTTCGAATGGACCAAAGTACCGTGTTGACAACTTCTGAGACGCTCTTTTAGCTTCAGATTTCTGGCGAAATGGATGGAGCTTGAGATAGACCAGATCCCCAACTTCAAACTGGATGTCACGTCGGTGGCCATCATCTAATTCTTTCATTCTGGCCTGCGCTCTACTAAGTTACACCCTCAGTTATTTTAATACTTCATCCCGCTCGAGTAAGAGCTACTCTACTAAAGAATTCGTTGTCATTCCTTTCTCGAAGGAAAGAATCTGAGGAGGCTCCTGCCCATATACAAAAAACTCGGCCCAATGAAAAAATTGGCTCCACACCCGGGGTCTGCTCGACATGAAGCAACGTAGGTACGTTTCCAGACAACGGTTTATAACCTCAGTCTATCCATCCGTTTGGGGGTGGTAAGCCGTGCTGTGTTTAAGGGCAGTCCCCTGTGCTTTGAAGAGCGCTGACCAGAACGAACTCATAAAAATGAGGTCCCGGTCAGATATAATGGAACGAGGCATCCCATGGAGTCTCACCACCTCTCTGATGAACACCTCCGCCATAATGGGAGCAGTTAAAGGGTGTTTCAGGCCGACAAAATGTCCATATTTGCTCAAACGATCAACAAACCACCAAAATAGTATCCACGCCCCTTGATCGCGGTAACCCTTCAATAAAATCCAAGAGATGTCTTTTCAAATGAGCACTGGAATTGGTAAGGGCTGCAAGAGGCCCCCAGGTGATAGGGTCGCATACTTATTCTGCTGGTAAATTGCACAATTAGCCACATATTGTTTTACCGTCGACCTCATCCCGTGCCAAAACACTTCTCTGGTTGCCCGTTTATAAGTCTTAAGAAATCCAAAGTGTCTCCCAACCAATGTATTATGGCACTCCTAGAGCATTAGTGGTACAAACTGCAACTTGCTAGGCAATACCACTCTCCTATGGTAACATAACAACCCATCTACTAACGTGTACCCCCCTGGACGAAAACTCCTTCCTGCAAATCCTTCACTATTCTGTCCAGCACCTCATCTCTGGCGACATCCTCCTTGATTTCAGCTATTTGAAGCACTTTAGGGACTGTTAAAGCCAAGCAGTTAAGGGCTAGTTATAATCTGGATAGAGCATCGACGACCTTGTTCTCCAACCCGGGTCGGTACTGGATGTCAAACTGATATCCCTTAAGTATAGTGAGCCATTTTTGATGGTCTTCACTTACTAAATGTTGCTCCAATAAGAACTTAAGACTCCTTTGATCAGTCCGAACAATAAAATACCTACCCATTAAATAGTGCCTCCATTTTTGCACTGCAAACACCACAGCCATGAGTTCCCGTTCATATACCGACCTATACCTGACACTTTGCGGTAAAACTTTGCTGAAAAAGGCCACTGGATGGTTGTCTTGCATCAAGACTACTCCTAACCCATGCCCAGAGGTGTCTGCTCCAACAACGAACTGCTTGGAAAAGTTCGGCAGTGCCAACACTGGAATACTGATCATAGCGGATTTGAGGTTTTGAAAAGTTGTTTCTGTCTATCCATCCCATCGAAAACTGTCCTTTTTTAGTAATTAAGTCAAGGGCCAGGCTTTCTTAGCATACCCTAGTACAAAACGTCGGTAATACACCGTGAGTCCTAGGAACCTTCGAAGCTCCTTAAGAGTACCAGGACTTGGCCAGTCGACCATGGTTGCAATTTTTGACTGATCCGCTGCTGCCCTCTATTTAGAGATACGTGGCCTAGATATTCCACTTCCTTTTGGCCGAATAGACATTTCTTTTCATTGGCGTACAACTGATGTTTATGCAATTCTTTCAACGTTACCCCAAGTGATGCAAGTGTTCTTCCAGGGACATACTGTAGACCAAAATATCATCGAAGAAGATAAGAACAAACTTCCGTAAATATGGCCGAAACACCTCATTCATCAAATGCTGGAAGGTAGCTGGGCCATTGGACAACCCAAACGGCATGACTAAGAACTTATAATGGCCCTCATGAGTGCGAAACACCGTCTTTGGAATGTCTCCAGGTCGGACTCTGATTTGATGGTACCTCGATTTCAAGTCCAGCTTTGAGAACACCCGCGACCCATGCAATTCATCCTGCAATTCATCAATCACAGGAATTGGAAAGTGGTCTGGTATAGTCACTTTGTTTAATGCTCGATAATCAATGCAAAATCGCCAACTCCCGCCCTTCTTTACCAACAACACCAGACTGGAGAAAGGACTTTGACTAGGTTGGATAATGCCTGCAGCTAGCATTTTCCCGACCAATTTCTCTATCTCATTCTTCTGCACATATGAATATCTGTAGGGCCTGACATTCATAGGGGTTACTTCGGGCTGCAACAGAATGGCGTGATCATGCACTCTTATTGGGGAAAGTTTGTTATGCCACTCAAAGACACCCTGATGATTTCCCAATAATTTCAAGATAGAATCATGTACCTCTACCACTGGTGTTTCCGCCTCCACATCCAAACTCCTTAATTCCAGTAGAATACCTTGTTCTCCTTTTCTGTAGGTTCTAACCATTGACTTCAATGACACTTGAGTCTTATCCAAATTGGGATCACCCTGAAGCACAATTGGCTCCTTGCCAACCTTGAACCGCATTGTGAGAGCACTCCAATTCACTTGCATCTTACCCAATGTTTCCAACCACTTCATTCTGAGGATAACATCATTACACCCCAATTTCAATGGTAAGAAATCCTCCACCACCTCCACTTCCGGTAGAGTCACCACCACTCCTTTGCAAATGCCCCCCCATTTGACTTATACTCCAGTACCCATTACAACTCCATAAATGGCTGACTCCGTAACACCTAGTTCTAGCTTCTGAACCAGCTCAGATGAGATAAAATTGTGGGTGGCCCCACAATCAATAAGGACTACTACCGGTATCCCATGAATGGCTCATCGCAGTTTCCTAGTTTTGGGCGCAGTGAGCCCTACCACCGATTTAATCGACAGCTCCACCATTTCACTCATTTTCACACCAAATTCTTCTCTCGAGTCCTCAATTTCATCTTCCCTCACCAATAGCACTTGCAACTCTCTATTTTTACACTTATGACCCGGAACGTACCTTTCATCACATCGATAACAAAGTCCTTTCTCCCTTTTAAGCCGTATTTCACCGTTGGTCAGGCGTCAAAATGGTGTCGCTGCTCTTTCGACCCTCGCCGGACATTGGGTCGTCGAGCCTGGAAGCTTCGCGACCGTAGGATGTGTGTTGTGTTCTGTTTGGACCATATGACTCGTGACTTTAGGATATATGCCCATATAACTTGGGCTTTTTTCTCCTGGATTGGCTAAGTTGGCTACCTGATTCTTATATCTAAATGGGCCTTCCACAGCAAGGGCCCATTTTAAGGACTCATTATGGTCCTCAACTGGTTGGGCCAGCTCCATGATCTGGCCCAACCCTTGTGGCCTGATCATCCTTACCTCCGCCCTGATAATAGGGTCCAACCCATTAATGAAGTTCCCTTCCAACACTGAATCGGGGATATCTGTCAACGGCGCCACTAGTAATTCGAACCACCACCTGTAATCTCGCACCATTTTGTCTTGTTTCAAGGCCAACAGCTTCTCCAACACGCTTCCCTCCTATGATGGCCTGAATCTCTGCAATAAATGCAGCTTAAAACCTCCCAACGCAACAATGGTTGGCGACCATTTTCCCACTGATACCATGCCGGTGCCTCCCCCTCAAAGCAAACTGTTGCTGCTTCCAACTTTTCCCAGTTAGCTGATTCACACTAAAATATTGTTCTGCATAAAAAAATCCATGCCTCCGGTGACTTTCCGTTGAAAATTGGCATTTCCAATCATATGACTCGATTATCTGGCCTAGCGGTCTCCTCAAATGGTGGTCGATTAATTTAAGTTCCGGCCATTTCCTGAGATTTGTTCGGGGTTTTCGAACTCAGAGTTGCTGTTGCAGATTCGGACATTCCTCATTTTTCCTTCGGTCCTTTTCCCCTTCGCTCTACTTTGCTACTACGAAATCAAATTTCTCCATCATTGTAGCAAGGTCCTTCTGTAATTCCATTCTCATAACCCCTACTTCTCCTTGTAAACCGTCAAACCTCGACTCTAGCTGCCCCAGCCCTTTCCATGATCGTCATGCTCTGATACCAAATTGATAGGAACTTACCGGCTAACTCCCAACTTTGGGCGATCCTGTTGTTGATTGAAACCTCTGTAGATACTCTACTTCCTGCTGTAAGGAAACTGATGAGATTCGGGATAAGAAAATGTATTTAAAAACTGTAATTGAGGACGAATATCAAAATGTAATGAACACCAAAGCTGTAGATTGATTCAAAGTGAATGATAACAAATTCCAAGGTTATACGAGAGGCTTGGTCTCTCCTCCTATTACACAATTATCATGCATAAAGAATGAATCATCCCTATTCCCTTTTCCCCTAATTTATTCACGTTTCATCTTATTTTACTATTTTACCCCCACTCTGCTAACTAACTTTTAATGAGCTGGTAACCCTTTTTTTCTTCAAGCATAAGTGAACCGGATTGGGGGCCTATCATTTTACCCTCATTTCATCTGTCCTTTCTCTGGTAGATTGAGCATACTGTACTTCGTATAATAATTAGACTTCAAAAATACTACCATGCCACACTAGATGTGCAATTATATTCTGCCAATCCCAAGTGAATGCTAATTGCTCAAGTCCTCAAAATTGAATCTCAGTTTTCTTACTTTTCTTCCTTCTACACATATCTTTTTTCAATTGTTTGACTCTCATTTTACTTTTCAATTGGATACGTTGTGCTGATTACATCTGTTGGTGTCATGGACCATGAAGAGAATGTTAGTCAAAAAGTGCAATCCTTGCATACATTAGTTTTTGACGTGAGTGATCCGTACTTGAATCAACATGGTACTTAAAAAAATTGAAAGGGTGTGTTCCATGGTTTGGTTGCTTGGAGCTAAACTGTTAAACCTTGATTCTTTAAATACGAACTCTTCACTTCTCGTCTATAAGCATTTTATCAGAGAGGCTGTGCACAAAGAAGAATTTAGTTTGACAAAGTGGCGCTTAGATGATTGCTTTTATTACCTTGATGATTTTTGTCATCCAAGATTACTACTTCTGTTGCAATTCTTCAATGTTATTAGGTTCCATTTGCCATTTTAAAAAAATAGGTTCTTTCATAATTATTTCCTATTTTCATAATGTTTGATAATAAGTTGAGTATCGACAACCCACCTGCCTTCACCTAACCCTACCAAATCAACCAAATCCATCCCACCTCCACCGCGTAGACGACCGCAACTCACCTCCATCTCTACTGTGTGGAAACCCCCACCAACGCCATGACAAATAATTTCCTCCTACGTTCTCCACTTTTACCATGCCGACAATCGTCAATCCCCACCTCCACCTTAACCTCCGTACCAAAGCAAAACCAAACCCAGAAATATCTATTCAGAAAACAAACACACGGATTAAAAAAATCTAGAATCTACCCAACCGTGTTTGCACATGGTGGTGGCAGTGAAATTTATGCAATCTTCATTTCTATAGAGCTCTACCTATCTTCAATTTCAATTCTCCCAACACTATCATTTTCTATTCACATGTAGGATGGGTGAACCCACATGGGGTCATGTGGGGTGAAATGACCCCACAAAATTTTTAGGTTTTTTTTTGGTATAGTTGTTTTGAACCTTTTACATTAAGATACCGTTTTTCTCAAATTTATATATTATGTGAAAAAACCTATAATTGCCCTTTACGACCTACTTTGACGCGCTCATTACAGGATGTCAAATGAAGTTGAAAAATTACATTTTTAATACCATTTCGAAGTGCTCACAACCTAGACTTTTGCTTGTCAATAGCGTGCGAAACAACCAACCATAACAAAAGTTACGATGAGTCAAAATAGGTCATCCCAAACTAGTATTTCGAGAGTTTTGATAATATCATAACTTTAAAAATTTGTTGGCTTCCTTTGACAACATATGAGGTACTAAAACATTTTCTAAAATCCCTGCAGCGATTCGATTTGGAAGATAAATTAGCGCAACTTACTTAAAATGACATATAAAATTCTACAGATATCAGATTGACAAGATTTCAAGTTTATTCA
>CAIGRR010043020.1:0-10360 GCA_903798365.1 Fraxinus sp. 1973-6204
AGAAGCACAACTCTGCAGATAATTAATATTCTGCTACTTTTTTAAAAAAATAATGGTTTGTCGGTGCTCCTAGCAAACATTGTTAATATTCTACAAGAATATTAATTACTTTAGAAGAGTATGCTATTACAATTTCAATATTTCAGAAGAATAATGATTGATTTTTGGGTAAAAGCGTGAATTATAATTTTCAATATTCTATAAAAATATTGATATATTGCTCTTGAAGAAACAAATATATGACTCTTAAATAACTAATGTTTCAAAATAATAATTCAGTGTTGTCCCTAAAGTTACACAACATTATAATTAATAATCCAAAAAAATATTACTTACTCCTGAAGAGTATGAATTATAATTTTCAATATTTCATTAAAGTATTGGCATATTGCTCTTAAAAGGTAATAATAAAATATGACGTACTTTAACACATTATAATTCTCATTAATATTCTAGTTAAAATTTACTTTCTCTCGAAGAGTATAATAATATAAAATCTATCATAAATTATGTTTTTACTCTTAAAGAGTAAATTTTTACATAATTTATTACTCCGAACAATAATATATTATTATTCTTGAAGAGCACGAAGTACAATTCAAAAATTTGAATATTGTAGGAGAATATTGCAGAATTGTTTGAATCAATTAATACAAATCAATATTCTTGAAGAATATTGTGTTGATCTAAAAGAAGTACAATTTTATATTTATTAATATTCTTGAACAATATTATGTGGTTATTTTTTTTAAGAAAAAAATGTAATTTAGACATTTTAATGTAAATATTGTATCCCGGAGAATTGCAATTTTAATCAAATTGCATCTAAAAGGCAATAGTTATATGTATCAATATTGATGAAAAATATTATTTTGAGACTCCAAAATAGTCAATATTGTGTGATATGAAGGGATAAGCTTACTATTACTAGTAATTTATTCTCCACTAAATAAAAAAGAAACTTACAAAGTTTGTAACAATGTTTCTTAATTGGTACACTATGCTAAACTTTAGTGACCATTTTGATAGATATTATTTTGATCTAGATGTTCAATAACTCTTATATTTTTATTGTTTGTCATTTCGGTTAGATCATCATTGGATCAATAATGATGAGAAATTGAAAACTCAAACATTTAATGAAGAATCAGAAGATTCTTTAATACAATGAATTTCTATATAATATTTGTTCTCTTTATCGAATATTGATCACTGCTAGCTAATATAAGGATTGAATTCCCATATTTCTGAAAATCAGGATGATAAATGGGACACCATCACCCTCCACGTTGACCATCTAAATATTATTTCTATCCAATAAATTTGATACATATATTACTATATTGGATAATTGAATGGTGCTCGCAACTTGAAGTTTGCGGAATCGCTGCTCAAATTATGAGCATAATTTTCAGATTATCCAATCAAGAAGGTGTGTCTTGTTAATGCTCGTAATCATAAATCTCAACATTTTCATAAGTATTAGTTGAGATATTGGTTTAGCACTATCGACTGTTAAACGCCTCGTATTAATTTAATTGAGAGAAAAATACTTCTCATTCCTGTTTAGGAAAAGTTATTAGAAATCATGTGAATATCATAGTTCTCCCTATTATAATTGGCTTATGATCAAAACCTAATTTTTTCATCAAATTATTTTGATAGTGCAGTACATGCAAAATTAATTAACCACAGTGTACCGAGATTGAAAGTAAAGAATGCTGAAAATAAATATAAGTAGTTTGAACCTGTATACAATATATCAAGCCCTAGAGGGTGATTTTTTTTTAAAGAGGTTTGCTGATTGTCATTTAACTAGTCAATTCTCTCAACATTAGATAGATGAATTAAGAAGTTGGAAATAATGTGCAAAATGCAAATGCATAATTACCTAAATCCTCACAAAAGATAATTCGAACCAAAAGTTCAGAAGAAATGCATTTATTGACCAGAGAGATCAGCGATATCTCATACACCAATTTTAAATGTTCCAACTTGAATTAATGTCCTGGAGGACAATTAGTTAATATGATATTTGCTGGCACGCCTGAAGCATTAAAAAGGTTTATATTCGTGATAAGTATTTAGACATAATAAATTATAAAAACCTCAGAAGAGGTTCAGGTACTCGATATATTAAAAGTTGAGATTTCTCAATAAATTATGTCATTAGAGAAAAGAAATAAAATTGAAAAGAAAAAGTCGTCGAAAATACTTTTACATATGATGTATTTCATCATATTATGAACAGTGAGGAATCGAAATAAATTCGTTGAAATATATCGATCAAAGAAATAATTGGTCAAATAAATGGACGTGATCCTAGTCAATTGAGTTTACTAGAGAAATCTGAAGTTACTGGATTTACATTCTGAATACCTAAAGGTATATACTTATACGAAATGAATATAGAAAAAGTAAAGTCGTAGTATGAAATATACGACTCTTCACGTAATAAATTTCTCGAAAATTTGGGTAAATAGATAAATTATCATGTGGTAGATATAATCACAAGTCTCTATTTCATTAGTATGACGATGCATGAAATTTAATATACATGTAATAAATGTGATTATAGATAATTTATCTTATATGATTTTGATATTATCATTGGAGGATTTAATATACCTGAAGAATAATTCAAGTGATATTATATTGAGGGGGAGAACATGCGTTGTACTTTTTTTTCTCCTTGACCAAGATTTTGTTTCATTGGGTTTTCTCGACAAGGTTTTTAATGAAGCAGCTTTTGTGACGTATTCAAAAGAATAATGTACTATTTTTCCTTCATTATGATTTTTTTTTCCATAAGGTTTCTCCTCATAAAGTTTAATGAGTCATATTCTTTGTGTAATGACATCCTCAACGTACAAGGCATTTACCTAAAAATATATACTCTTATATGTATGAGACTCGTGAAGAGATCAATAAGAGCTATTTTCTGAATCATCATGGTAATACAATTATCAAGGGTTGATAAATATTTTGTATGAAGACGGTATTATTTCAAAACATTGACATACAAGACATTGATTGCTTGATATAAGAATTGAAATCAGGGATTGACTGCACTCTTTTTTCTTTGATCAAGTTTTGTTCCACTAAATTTTTTTGACAATGTTTTAATGATGCATCATTTTATTACTCCATATTATTTGTACTCCTTTTCATTTGTTGACATTTTTGTCCTATCGAAATTTTTTATCAAACAAGGTTTCAATGAAATAGTTACTATGCAAATCATAATCAAAGGGGGAGCGTTGTAAAATAATAAGATAAATGTAGATAATTATATAATCTTTTCATCGTGCATAGATAAATCTTATCTATTTTAGAGAGTGTTTCATTTCAATTGTAACTCTCATTTTGAACTTCTTAAATACGGGTCTTGAATCTTGATTATCAATTAGATACACACTTAAGTTTGACTCATTTATTTGTTCTCTTTTCTTTCTAGTTTATAAAATGCGGTACTTTTTTAATTTATTCATAAAAATAGGGTGTGATATAATTTATAATGTAAATAGAAATAATGAAAAAATAAAAGTACAAATTCTAGGGGAATGTATAAATTAAAAGAGGGTTCACAAATTGTTTTAAGTTATTTATGTTTTCCTAAAGTTAGGATGCTGATAAACTGTTGCTTGCTAGCTAGCTATCTACTTCGCTAGCTTTTACACGATTCAACAATTTATACACAATAAAAGTAAACTGGAATTTTCTTATTTCAAAAGTCATCTGAAATAAATTTCATTCTTATGGGATAGGCAACGCAATAGCAGCAAATGACAGCAATTCAAATTATTGTACGAATGCTGACAGTTTCCGACCACGAAAATCATTGGTTGACCCCAGAAATCAAAAAAATTATAATGTTTACCTAATAGACAAGGGCAATTTCGGAGTTATTTTTTTCATTTTAAAAGGGAAAGTGTGTAATTTGGAAATTGTTTTTTTTTTTTTTTTCAAATTTCTGGGGTCAACTAACGATTTTCGTGGTCAAACAGACGGAAACTGTCAGTGAGGATTGGAGCTGCGATTTTTTTAAAAATTTGATACCGTGGGTAGTACAAATGAAAATTTGGTACCTCGACTGCAATTTTCCCATTTTATTGCGTTCTCATGAATTAATGTGGATGGATAAAACAAGTCAATTGAAATTGAGGCACGACATACGTGAGTTACATGTTAAAAATGTCATTTTAGTTGTAACAATTATGCTTGGAAAGTGACGAGCTCGTTTGGACAAGATTTAAAGTAAGAAAAGTTTACAATTATTCGCAAGGAAAATAAATTATATTAGTGTGTGTTTGATTAGCTTTATTTTTCATGAAAAATATTATTTTCTATCAAAATTCTTACTTTTGAGATGTTTGATTGACAATTTTTTCAACATTTGATCACGTGATCATATTTTTCTAAAAAATAAGTAAAACATTTTCTTTAAGGAAGGATTGTCTTTATTTTTCATGTAATTTACTCTCTCACATCTATTTTTCCTCTCTCGTCTATCCAACAATAAAAAAATAAACAAGTATAATATTTTATAGGTTGAGAACTAAATCAATCAAATTCATTTAATTAATAATTCTCACACAAATAAGCTCCGACAATTGAATTACCTAGAATCTATTTTCTTTCATGATAGCAATTAAACGCACCCTTAATAAAAATAATTACTGAATAGCCGCGTTTAATATATTAGGATGCTGACATTTGGCTTTTTTTAGCCCCCGTTTGAGCCATATTTTTTACTCACTAAAATGAAAAATATGACCGTTATCCATCACATCAACATTTAAATTCAAATTTTCTATCTCTTGTGTGGGCCCCAATAACGGCTATATTTTTCATTCTCATTTTCAAAAAATGTGGCTCAAACAGGCCCTTAGTATGTATCCAAGCACATATTTAGCCCCCGTTTGAGCCATATTTTTTACTCACTAAAATGAAAAATATGACCGTTATCCATCACATCAACATTTAAATTCAAATTTTCTATCTCTTGTGTGGGCCCCAATAACGGCTATATTTTTCATTCTCATTTTCAAAAAATGTGGCTCAAACAGGCCCTTAATCTTAAAGAATTACTTATAAGCAAATACTTTTTTATATATATGTATAGCTCCTTATCGGAGAGGAATAAATCAGATTTTAGTAGATAAAAGTTTATGAAATGTGTATAGTTAAAAAGTGATGAATTCGATAAAATATGTAATTAAAATTAATTGTTGACTTTGATTTAAATTAAAATTAAAATTTTATTTACTACCAAACACGAAAATGAAAATATAAAGTTACTCAAATATTCAACAAACAAATGGTCAAATCATATGACAAAATTTTCAGTTGCGTACTTGTCAGCAGTTTACTGCTAAAAAATTGCGGCAACTATTGATTGGTGAATGGTTCAGACCGCAACCTACGCGCCCTTTGACTAAATCAATGTATGCGAATTTTAGTCCAATGTACGACCACACGAGCAACAACGTCGACTTTTCAAAATTTTGAACGTAGAAAAATGTTGTATTCCGTTTGATTCTCTGTCATGTCATTTAATACTTGATCGATGAGATGACAGCAATTCGATCCGTTAAATCTTGCAATGAGAAAGCGTTGGGACTTCTTGGCTCGAGTTTTCATCCAATGTGAGAATCGATAAAATATCTTTGAAAAAGTATGAATGTAAAGAAAAGTATTCACATAACGAAAATATTGAGATTTGAGCACATGGGACAAGCATTCTTGAGTTTCTTAGATTATCAATGAGAATAAAGGAGAATAATAAAACTAAATTGGTCATCACAGGTCTCTCTTGGTATAGACGTCGATTTATACAATGACATTTTCGCTTTAATAATCATCTCGTAGATGACAAATGGTTTTGTGTTGAATCTCATTGGTTATGCCTCGAGTATACTCGTAAGGCAGTGGAAATATCACTTCGTATTATTTTTGGATTGAAAAGAGGATCGATGAACAGATACAAATCGACAATGATTAAGAACAATTTCGTGTGACCTTGAGGCAACAAACCCATAGTCGAGCTAATCCTAATAAACCATATCGGTATAGTTAGTCCAGGATATTCATCTTATCGACATGTGAGGTCAATAGATCATAGTTCGGATCATAGCTCATATGAGTCCAAGCCCTGATTAAATCTACAAGCTCATATTATTTTATTTCGATCAAATTTATGAACAGTTGATAAAAGGCACGTGTATGTTTGTGTCTTCGGACTCGCACAAAAATTTCAAGATTATATTCTTGTTTAATTTTTAGTCTATTCTGGCATACTGAAGTTGAAAGTAATATTGTAAATTACAAATTTGTCGCTTCGTGCCACCATATTGTTTATTAAAAAAAAAAAGAATCTTTTTTCTTATTAAAAACAATTGTTACGGAACAAATCACTTAATTAATTGAAGGAACATTGTTTACCTCAAAAATGTGCATGCACAAGTTAATTTCGACACGTAACGACATATCAACGATCGAGATCGCTCCTAAATTGAGCTTCTCCCGCGTCCAATTTAGGAGCGATCTCGACCATTGATCTATCGTTATGTGTCGCAATTAGCTTGCGCGGGCACGAGTGAATCCGGCATCAATTGGTAGCATATTTTTGAGGTCAACCAACACAATTCTTCGATTGGTAAAGATTGAAGGAAGTTTCTTGCCCTCGTCATTTTCAGATCTGTAAGCAAATAAATTGTTTGCTTTATAATCCAAAAAGATTAAATATCTAATTAAAGTTATTGCTTTAGATCCAATATTTAAATAAGTGAAAAAGTTATGAACGTACCTGGAAGGGCCAATTATTAACAGAAAAGACAAAATAGGATATTGGAATTTTAAACTGATTAAGAGAGGAAAAAGACAAAGGTGATGGATATAATATGGCCAATAATTAAAAATGTCACCGAGTGCCGACGATATGCTCTGTTTGGATATGAATTAGAAGTTTAAAGTGGATGTAATCAGATTAAAGTTTCGTGCATGTAAAAACTCGTTTAAGATTTTGAGTTAGATTTACGTGTGTTTTCTCGTGTGATCATTATCAAGTGATTCTAAATTAATAAAAATTTCGTGATCAGTTGTGGTTTATTGAACCACGTTTAATTTGTATTTCTCTTTTCCGCCGCGTCTCCAACAACAAGGACTAAAAATTTCTAAATACTAAATCTTTATTCTTTTTCTTTACTTTTTTACACTCTTTAATTTCCCATAAACAAACTACAATTCATTTATTTGGAATTTGCCACATTAGACATTTATAAAAGGATCTTACTACATGTATATCAGAGATTACATGACACTCTATCATTTGTTGATTTAAAATACGATCAACTTTTTCTTCAAATATTTTTCCTCCACGTCATATTATGTAACCACTTATGTACAATTTTGATGTACCAGTAATAAAATCACATTTAGGCCCTGTTTGATTGGGCAAATTTCCCTAGAACTAGGAAAATAAATTCCATTTTCTTGGTTTTGATTTGTTTGATTGCCAAAATTTTCTAGGGAAAACATTTTTTCCCACCACTATTTTCCTCAAATTTGGTGAAAAACTTACCTTTTTTGTGGGAAAAGCTTTTCCAGACTGCTCCTTTTTTTTTTGGCAATGAAAACAAATTTAATAACTAGTTGAAAAAAAAAATTCACTATAATGGACAATTTTCATGTAAAACAAAGCCAAACGAACACTAAACTTTGATGAAAAAATAATTTTTTTAGCAAAAAAAAATTTCGTTCTTTTTTTTAAAACTTTTTGGCAATGGAAACAAATTTGATAACCAATTGTGGAAAAAATTATCACTTTAATGGACAATTTCCATGTAAAATAAAGTCAAACGAACACAAAATTAAAAAAAATTCCGGATGAAAAATTATATCAATCAAACACACTTAATTACAATTTCCAGTAAAATAATTTCTAAGAAAATCTTTTCCCTATAAAATATTTTCTTTCCACTTATTTTCCATCATTGCAATTAAACGGACCCTTAATGAATTTCGAGTGGTTGCAAACTGAAACACGGGTCACTACATAAGCCATATTAGAAAACTAAGTACACAAGTTTAATTTACAGCAAAACCATTATTCTACAAAACCGACAAAACAAAAACACACCATGTTTATAATAAAAATAAACCGTGTCCTACCTACTTCATCCTTGTGTAAGCTAATTTTTTGTTTGCTTTGTGATAAACATCATTATCCAAGCATATTTGATAATCTTCTTTAAAGACTTTGTTTGCGATATCAATTCAGAAAATTTTCAAAATGTTTTGTCTTAGAGCCCGGAATAAAAGTTAAAGTAGGACAGTATAGTATTTCAAGTTGACATAGTGGAATAATAAAATATTTTGAAAAAACAAAGGAAATTGATATAATATTGTCAAATTGCCTTAAGCCAGCGATATTCAGTTTACATTATGCCTAGATATACGGGATCGGGCGTATGAATGATGTCATCAGAAAAACATTTTATATTTATTAATTTCTTATTGATATATCATTATTTTATTAATTTCTTATATTTGTTAAGAAATAGAATCACATCGAATAAAAATGAAAAAATAGATCAATTTATAAGAGTTTGAGCTAACCCTCTTAATAAAGTCGACATTTTAAAATGGAACCCCAGATTTTAACATGGTATCAGAGTACATTAATCTTCAAAGAGCGATTCGATTTGATTAAGACTCAAAAAAATTGAGTACACGAATTTCAAGATTGATTTGCTCAAACGAGCCACTATCTTACGATGGCATGTTAAGTGATAGAATCTCATATCAAATAAAGATGAAAATATAGACTAATTTATAAGAGTTTGGATTATTCCTCTTAATAAGGTTTGTTACTTATATAAATAATCATAAAATAAATAAGTCACGTGGAGGGAAACCGAACTTGTACAAAGCCCTGAGGTCGGTCGACCCGATCTTGCGTTTGGCGATCACTTGCTCATCCGACCCCACGCCGAACCTCCGGCAGGAGAACGCAGGAGAACTTAACCGTCTAAACCGAAGCGCCAAAAGAGGGATTGATGGGACAATACGATGTTGTCGCCACCTCTACCAATTACGCTGTCCCATCGTGAATGAAAGGCAACATAAGAAGATCTTGGCATTTATGACATGATTGATAAATGGTTTGGATGTGATTTATTAGTCGGACAGATGAGGCCACGTAGTTTACTATCTAATGGTCTGTAATTATTGTATCCTACTATAAAAATACACACTTAGCTCTATTTGAAGGTAATGAAAATTTGTGCACTTGAAAGGCAACTTGAACTCTCTATTTAGAAAATTTACTCCTCAAAACCGACCCCTTTTATCATACAATTAATTGCATCACAAATCAAGAAATATTTGGAATCATCATTTCTTGTTGGACCATTTTTTGGGATCAATAAGGTTGACCTTTTAAGATGAAACTCCACAAGCTCACAAACATTTAATTTAATATAATTATTTCCGTATCTTTTTTCCCCCCCTTAATTGTTTGAAGCACTAATCTTTCTCGCTCTCTTTACAAATTAATTAGCTTCAACAAAGCTCCTTGGCTTAGCCCAACAAACGCTAAGAAGGCACAAGCTCAATTCTATTGTAAATGTCATTAAGGCTTGATCAAGGTCAACTTAACTACAGTGCACAAAGTTAAATGTCAACGACTATGGCATGCAGAATTGGAAAATATAAATAGGTATTTCACCTAGTACCATAATAAATTGTGGTATTGGCATTACTGGAATTTGAGATATATTAAAAATTCAAGGCATGCGAAAATTTACAAACTTTGGTAGGGTGATCCTACGTATGTATGGCTTGCCCATCTAACCCAACCCCATTCTCTCCATCCATTACAAATACTATGTCCTGTTTGATTTGGATAAAAGATAGAATTTTAGTAGATTTGATACAAGTTGATAAATACTATGTCCTGTGCGATTGAAAATGAGTTTTGAAGAAAAGTTTTCAAACTACAATAATAGTCGACTTAAGCATCTAACTGCCTTCCTCATTCCTTTTCATTTTCAAGTTAATGGGCTAGTTCAAATCCTCAAAGAAAGGGTTGAGTGAGCATAAATTGATTGCCAAGCCAGTGTATATTCAAAGCACATGAAATGAAATGCTCTTATATGTGTTTGATGTTTCGTGCAATATTTAGGAAGATGGGATTTTAATTTAGTAATTTGAGTAAGAGTTATGTCTCCTTTTTTCCCCCTTAAGAGTGAGATAATTGGTAGTGCAATTGTATGCGTATATTAAATGAAGTGTTGGGTATCCGATCAAAGTCCCACATCAGCTAGACATGGAAAATATGATAAGTTTATAAGTGTAG
>CAIGRR010043060.1:0-11780 GCA_903798365.1 Fraxinus sp. 1973-6204
AATTCTCATAATTAGACCAAAAATTAGGGAGCGGTACAAGTCCGTGCAAGCAGGCGCACATAGAAACACAAGTTGATGCATAAGGGCGTTCATATCATTTCCACTTTCAGGAAGAAGTTTGCTTTCCATGTTACTGAAAATTAGTAGCTGGTGGTAACATCCAGTTGATACTGGCCTTTATCTTCTTCAAACTTTAAAAAGAGTTTAATTCCAGATAGTAGAATTGTTCACAAGTAAATGAAAAAGCAAAAGCATTTTGGTTTGCTAGTTAAAACAAACTGATACATTTAAACCATTTTGTTTAAGTGCTAGAGGGTACTCATTTTAGGTAATGATAGACAATACATTTTAATGTAGAAGGTGGGCTTATGCCAGCATTTGTAGCTATATGTAAATGATTTTATGGTAGCTACAACACTAACTTTGCTAGCTAGGAAAGTAGTAAGTACATGTGATCTTTGTCAATTTTACAATAATTTTTGTTTTGTGAGTGTACTTGAGATTTAGCCTTTTCTGCATGTACTTAGTTCAGATACAAGGCCGTGGGTATTTCTATTTATAAAGCTTCCATAAAATTTACTTGTACTATTCATTTCTATGATGGATATTTATCACTAATTTGCTTGGTTTAGATGTCTGTCTGCTTACTCTTTTCACTGATGTGTAGATCACAGAAAGGAAATCGGAATTAGCAAAACTCGAAGCAATCGATTCTGGGAAGCCATTGGAAGAAGCGGCTTGGGATATAGTATGTTTTAAGTACCTAGGAAAACATTTTGCTCGTTCTCTATATTACACATCAACTTTATGCTCATTCATGTCATCCAGGATGACGTTGCTGGATGTTTTGAATATCATGCTGAGCTTGCTGAAGCTTTGGATTCAAAGCAAAAGACTCCTATTTCTCTACCGATGGAGACATTTAAGTGTCATGTTTTGAGAGAACCCCTTGGGGTCATTGGGTTGATTACCCCATGGTAGGTGCTACTTATTTAGTTGGTTCTTATAATTTTTTTCTCATTAGAGAAATAAAAAAGGAATATTTGCTCCTCCGTAACGCCCCTCCCCTTTTTGCAAAAAATCCTGTATTACAAATACATGTCATGATAAAAAATTCTCTGCTTTATGATCTTTCGTTAGCTATTAAGTTTGCTGATTGTGTGAAATTGTTTTTGGCTTGTTTATACAATAAGCATTGCAACTTGGTCTTGTTCAACTATAATTTAGAAATATCTGGGAAATGTTTACTTTCTATCTGAGAAATGGACAAGGTTTTCCTTTCTATCTGAGAAATGGACTAGGGATAACAATGAGAACATAAAATTCAGTAATGAGTTAATGCTGTTTTCTTTGCTTTCTAAGTACACCCTCTAAGAAAAAGGAAAGAAAATAGATTATTCCTCAATGTGGTCTTGTTCAACTATAGTTTAGAAATATCTGAGAAATGGACCAGGGATGACAACGAGAAAAATAAAATTGAGCAAGGAGCTAATGCTGTTTTCTTTGCTTTCTAAGTACACCCTATAAGAAAAGGAAAGAAAACGGACTATTACTCAATGTGGAAACTGGAAGCTTCTCTCTTAGAATGCACCAATACTTTGTGTTAGACTCTAAGTGTTGAAGCAATGTATTTCGTAGAAGAATAACCATTGAAACTACTGTTGAGTTTTGTTGAAAGAGACTGCACTTGCTGCATCATACTGTGACGGTTAGGTCTTATTGGCCTGGACTCAATCTCATGAACTAACAAATGAGTCTGTCATGTATCTCTCCTGGATTAACTTGGAGTATGGGTATTGATTGACTAGAAATTTTGGTACTCATTTTGTAGGAATTACCCTCTATTAATGGCCACGTGGAAAGTTGCCCCTGCCCTAGCTGCTGGGTGTACTGCAGTACTTAAGCCGTCAGAATTAGCATCAGTGTAACTCTTTATAAAAACTCATTTTCTTGGCTTCAGTTGTCAATGTCTTTAACTGTACAGTTACACCTGCAATTTCTACTGCAGTACTTGTTTGGAATTAGGTGAAGTGTGTAAAGAGGTAGGCCTTCCACCTGGCGTTCTCAATATTCTGACAGGACTGGGACCAGAAGCTGGTGCTCCTTTGGCGTCTCATCCTCATGTTGATAAGGTGAAGTGTTCCGACACTTAATGTTGTGGTTTGGGTTGGGTTGGGTTGGATATTTGTACGAAGTGACAACAGTTATGTAATTTATCAACAGATAGCATTTACTGGGAGTAATGCTACTGGAAGCAAAATTATGACTTCTGCAGCTCAACTTGTCAAGGTATGGTTTGAGAATGGAGGCCAGTTACATGTGATACTTGTTAACTATACCTATGCGTACTAAACCTATTATAATTTAATGTTGCTTGCAGCCAGTTACACTTGAGCTTGGTGGAAAAAGCCCAATTGTTGTATTCGAGGATGTTGATCTAGACAAAGGTTTAAGCCTTTTCAACTATGAATTATCACCCTAGTTTGCTATTTACATGGTTAAAGAAATTGCGTCACTATCATTTGATCAATTGGAACTTTGAATTAAAATGAGGGGCACCACTGCACCATTAAACATCTCCCAACTCCTACCCAAAAAATAAAAAAAGATAAATAAATTAATCAATTAACACGCGCACAAGAACTTGTGGGTGGGGTGGAAGGGGATGCATGAACTTCTGATAAACTATTACAAATTGAAATTGTTTGTGAGTAGAACTGATTAAGACTACACTTTAAAGAGATCGATGTATAATCTGCATTTCCTGTGTGAATATTGAAATATGCTCCAATTTTCTGATTTACTGAGTATTTTTGTTTATGTTTACCATTTTTGTTTATGTTTACCATTTGAAACAGCTGCTGAGTGGTCTCTTTTTGGTTGCTTTTGGACAAATGGTCAGATTTGCAGTGCCACTTCTCGACTTCTTGTGCATGTAAGTATGAAATACTGCATCTTTGATATTGTTATTCAGATATCAGCCATATTTTGGTAAAGTCCCTCTTATCTCTCGCACAAGACATAAATTTGTTATGTATCTACATAAGTCCTAGTTATTGAATTCATAACTAATGTCCTATTATAGCAGCTCTCGTGTTCATTGTATACATATTTCAGTAGTATTAAAGTATGTGAACAATTTTTTCTGGTAAATTCTCCAAATAGCCAAAATTAAGAAAGAAATAAAAAGAACCTTATATAAAAACTTCGAGAAAATAAAAAGGTCAAAAGAAAAGGAAACTGTTGACCTGTAAACAGTGGGTTCTGGGATTAAGTTAGGGTCATATGATTGCATGGGTGGTTGCATCATCTCATGGAGGAGCTCCTCAGACAGGTCAGATGGCCTGCTCTGATTGATGGGACTGACTCTGGCTTGAGCTGGGTTGATGCCTCGAGAGCTGAATGATATTCACGTCAGTCATTCCTCCTGTGCTGTTTGCCCTTAAGACTAGCCTGACTTCTGCTTCACGGCTAAGAGTGCAGCCACAATGCTGGCTTTGTTGCTGCTTTGGGTTTCCACTGTTTGCGACTGCTGTTTACTTAATTTTTCTCCTTCGTGATAAAGCACTGATGCGGTGGTTGCCACACTATGAATTGGACCATTAGTCCACCATTTATGAGCTTTATAGTAAGTTGTTTGACTGCCAACTTAATTAATGCTCAGTATCAGGGGTGGAGTCCATTCAGGCCCAGTGAGGGCACTCTTATCCTGCCCCTGTTGGAAGGGTTCTTGCCTGCACTTTAACAAATCTTAAAAAAAGAAGATTTAATTCAAAACCCAACTAAAATGACTCAATTATAATGGAGACCAACTTCAAATCAAACCCAAATTTAGGCCCATATTTCACCCAATTCAATCCAGTCAAAATTTAAATTTATATTTCACCAAACCAACATCCAACAAGCCCATAATTTATTCATAAAGTTGAATGTTTTATTTTAATTTTGAATTTTATTGAATATTATTTTATGGTTTAATTTTTTTAGTTTTTTTTTTCTAAAACTGCAACAACAACTGAATTAACTATGGGCCTATGGCCATCTTAAATTGATTAATAGAGAGGAAATTATTTAGCGAATGTTTGGCTAAGCTTAAAGAAGTTTCTTTTAACTAATTTTACATTTGTGTAAATAAGTCAAAACACAGAAATAAGTTGCATATCCTAACCTATAAAAAATTAGTAAGTATTTTTACTTACCTATATTTTACTGTTCTTAAATCACGCCCTCACTGAAGTAGTATTCTGGCTGCGCTCCTGTCCAGTATCATGGCCAACCTTTTGAATTTACATCATTAGTCCTTAACATATGGTTTATATCAAATTAGCTATTACCGATGGCCCTCATATGTTTAGTGTCCTTTCATACTTAGCATCTTTCGAGTGTTGCTTGTGGTTAAAGGATCAATTTGACAAAAACCATCCATTAAGGACTACTGATGCCATCAAGTCCAACATTCAAACATGTACCAACTTTCTGTGGTGCTAATAGGTAGGAAACTGATTGTGCAATTTTTCCAAATCTCAATACACAGTATCTTTTTACTTCTTCAATTGGTCTTGTATCTCCACCCCCAGTGTCCAACCTCCTACACTGTCTCCCTACATCTCTGCCTACTTCCCTTCACTCCCCACCCCTGCTCTCACTCCAAACTTCACAAATAAGCTATATAATTCATTATGCATAAAGTTTCAGGGCATTACATTCTTTTTTAGTCTGTCAACGACAAATGAGATGCTATTTTGTGGACTTAGTTATCATTTTCTATGCTGTCATTATGTTGATTCAAGTTCTTTCGTCAGAAACAGCGTATATTGGAGTAGTTTAAAACTTGGCACATGTTAATCACATTGAACTGATTGAAGCATAAATAGAGGATTTTTGTTGTTAGTGCTACTCTGTTCTACTGTTTATTGTCTTGAATGTTGTACCAGTATTATAACTTTTGAAGTTTTGAAAAATATTTCAGGAAAGCATTGCAGCAAAATTCTTGGACAAGCTTGTAAAGTGGTGCAAGAACATCAAAATTTCAGACCCCTTTGAGGAAGGTTGCAGGCTTGGTCCTGTGGTAAGCAGTGGACAGGTAAGAAAGCTTGTATTTAGCTCTGTTTTCTCAAACTCACAAGATATAAGGCTGGAAAGATTTTCGTAGTTACCTGCTAAAGTTCCATTAAATGCTATGGCTGAATCTTACACTTAATAAGAAACTTCCGTGGAGAGAAACTGTTGAATACATTATGTTTTGGTTCTTTATAATATTTTGTGCATACACACTATGAACATATTAATTCTTGTTCTCTCATTTTATTCGTTATTGGAATGAAGATATCAGAAATTATATTACTCATTACTCAAATTTGGTATTTTTACAGTATGAGAAAGTAATGAAGTTCATCTCAACAGCCAAGGATGAAGGTGCCACCATCTTGTGTGGGGGTGAACGCCCTCGGGTAAAATTCCTTAATCATAGCCTATGGTAAGTTTGTGAATCAGCTTATAAGGATATTGACCAAGCTTTATGATTGATTTGCAGCATTTAAAGAAGGGCTACTACATCGAACCGGCCATAATAACAGATGTAAAGACCTCCATGCAAATCTGGAGAGAGGAAGTATTTGGACCAGTTCTTTGTGTCAAAACATTCAAAACTGAAGATGAAGCCATTGAACTAGCAAATGACACCCAGTGAGCTGACTATTTGTTATCCTTAATGCTTATGTTCCCTGAGACCCTTATTTGTGATTTAAATTTTCTGTTTTCATTGACCGGATAATTGTTGACAGATATGGTTTGGCTGCTGCTGTATTATCACAAGATCTGGAAAGGTGTGAGCGGATGACCAAGGTGAGAATCATTTCCAATTATGAACGATATTTTAAAACTTAGCCTGGCAGGTCGGTCTTTAAAACACTGCTTATGAAAATTAAATAGGAAGCAGCACTTTAACCTCAACAAACAAATATGAAGGCTACGTGGTGTTGGAGATAACTGTGATTTGTGTTCTTTCTTTTATGCAGGCTTTTCAGGCAGGGATTGTTTGGGTCAACTGTTCACAGCCTTGCTTCTCTCAAGCTCCATGGGGAGGCAAAAAGCGCAGTGGTTTTGGGCGTGAACTTGGAGAATGGTAATGTTATGTTTTCCCTCTCCTTCTCTATTTAATCTTCTTTTTTCGTAAGCATTCTTGAACCTTGCTAGTTGCCAGTCTAGACGCCTTATTTTCCCTTCCTCGTCCTATCATTTTTAAGATGCTTTTGATTATCTTAGCTGTAACTTTACCTGTACTTGAAACCCAAATTTCAAGTTATAGAAAGAAGGTTTCAAAGGAAAAAAACTAAACTAGATAACTTGCTCTTTTCTCAGGGGACTGAACAACTATTTGAATGTGAAGCAAGTCACACAATATGTATCTGATGATCCATGGGGCTGGTACAAGTCACCTTCCAAGCTATGAAAACTTCGTCTGAATCTAGAACAACACGAGTTGAGGACTGTCCCTCTTCATCTTATCTTTAGTGAGAAGGTCGAACTATGCATCTGATCGCAACACTGAGATGACAGAAACTTGTCACGTGTTTAGTTCACTGAAATGATTCTGGTAGCCTACTCGGGATACATACAATGTAGAACAGTCTTGAATAAGGATTGTACTCACTTGTCAAAATGAAGACCATCACCATGTCAACTTACTTTTCTGAACACATTGATATAGTCAGCATTTATGATTTAAATAGTCTTTTTTTTATTAGTTTAATATACTTTAATTAATTAATAACAATATGGTCGTAATTAGTATAGATTTTGTATCCTAATTAGATTAAGTTCTCTTTTCAGCTTTATTTCATTTAAACACTCGAACGTGTTCTTTGTTTCTTGGTTGTTTCTACATTCTTACGAATATCTTCTTCAAATGTCTATATATTCGTTTTAATTCGTGTGAAAATCTTGTATTTGTTCTTGTTTATACTTCTGCCTGCATCAACCCTTATAAACATGTTTGGCAAAGATTAACGTTCATAAAGTTGGTCAAATATACTACAACTTATTACTAATTTATTATCTACATATTTCGTATGATTCCCGAATAGTAAATGGTTAAAAATTTGAATCTTGATATTCAAATTTCGATGCATGACCCATTATAGATGGTTTACGTGACGCTCCACTTGATTTTGTAAGCTTTCCTAATATGCTGTCAATGTAGATCGTGTAACTTAAAATTTTGGGTTGTGCTTCTTGTACATTGAGGCATACATCAAGGTGTTCATAATGGACACCTTGATGTATGGGACCGGCACTCCCTCCAATAGGGGGCCGCAAAGTGTCTATTATGGACACCTTGATGTATGCCCCAATGTACCACTAGAATTATTCTAAAATTTTTGCCAAACTTACACTTGAGCTCGCATTTACTACCTTTAAAATAAAATTCATTTTTTTAAAACTCGTTTTTCACCACATATTTCTACAATAAAATATTCTACAGGTAAATTTTTTCCTACTTTTTAATCATGTTGTCCAAAACTATTCAAAAACTCAATTTTCTCCCAAAAAAAAATCTTACTTTAATGGTTGTCAAACAGGGTTTAACCAATCATGAAATTCTGTGCAAAATTTTATGTTTTCAAAACTCAATACATTATTTTATTTAGAGTAATGCTATATGTACATAAAAGTGCACATAATGTCCGGCAACGGCCAATCATGTAACAATTATGTGAAGCATTATGTAGAAGGCTATGTATACATAGCATTACTCTTTTATTTATTACATTTGGGGCGACCCCACCCGTACCTTCCCCAGCACCCCACCATGTGAAAAAACAGAGGTTGAAACTCCCTCACCATCTTTCACCATCTTGCCTTCATATCCACTCCCCCAACCTTACCTTACAAAATAAATAAATATTTGGATCTTCTCTATACAATATTCTGATTCGCACAACATATTCTCTCTGTATCTTTTCCTTTCTATTATATAGTTTGGTGGAAAACTTCGTTTATTATTGTATGCAATAATCTGTTTCTGTGCTCTGTTTCTTTGCCAATCTGTGAAAATTTTCTACCTCAACATTGCCCTTGTACATATGTTGTGGGATTGAAGTGGACTCAAATTCTGTACATTTGAAGGTGTTTGTAATCTTTAAAAAGGGCTGCATACTGAAAATTGAGATCTGGGTATTGGATTTCTGAAAGTTGAATTCATGGGGAGCACAGAAGAGAGTGTTGTTGCTGTAATCATGGTAGGCGGACCAACTAAAGGTATTGTTATGAATCTTATTTCGTTTTAGTTTAAATTAATTGTACTCTAGTTCTGATGAATATTTAATAGTTTGGAGGAATTAGTTGGGCATTTTATGAATTTGACGCAAGCCTTGAAATTTGGGTAGTACGTATTGCAATTTGTCCTTTAGATTGGACAAGATGAATCTTTCTCTTGATTTTACTGTTTTTTGATGAAGTTCAAATTTGGTTAGAATAATGAGACCGTTTATTTACTTTGTTGTTTAATTATGGAATTTGGGAATGCAGGTACTAGATTCAGACCACTGTCATTGAACATCCCGAAGCCACTATTTCCATTAGCGGGACAAGCAATGGTTCATCATCCTATATCTGCTTGTAAAAGGGTATGAAATGTCATTTGGATGTTTGCCAGTTTTTATTTTTTGTCTAATTGGCATTGTCTATAATTGAAACTAGAAGTTAGCTTTGTCTTCTAATAGTGTATAAAGTTAGAGTAGTGAAATTGAATATCCACAATGTGATATGGATCTAGTATGTTAACTATGGGGTGCTGATCAAGAGAGCAACTTTCCCATTTTATTCCTTTATCAGATCCCAAATCTGGCACAGATCTACCTAATTGGTTTCTACGAGGAGCGGGAATTTGCATTATTTGTTTCTTCTGTTTCTAATGAGCTTAGAGTTCCTGTCAGGTAGTTCTGATTCTTGTTAAAAATTTCAACAGTGTTGAAGGTTACCATAATTACAGAGTTGAATATTGAAACTCTCCATGTTGTTTCCTGTTGCCCTCTGTTATTAGATACTTGAAAGAGGATAAGCCACATGGTTCAGCTGGTGGTCTTTATAACTTCAGGGATTTGATCATGGAAGACAACCCGGTTCGAATTATTTACTGTTATCATATTATTTACTTTAATAGGGATGGCAACAACACCAGTCAATACTAATAACAATGAAAGAAAAGAAAATATATACTTGTTTTTGGTTTCCAATCATTTTTCGATATCTATATTAAGATGCCCGTTTTATTTTACTTGACAGTCACACATTGTATTGCTGAATTGTGACGTTTGTTGTAGTTTTCCACTGCCTGATATGCTAGGTAATTGTCTCTCTTCCATCTTACTTTGATACTTAGGTCCATTTGACATGGCTTTTGCTTTTGCTTCCTGTAAAAGAACTTTGGGAAGAGGTTACCTTAGTTTTTGTCTGAAAACTAACTTTTAAAAGAGCTTTATCTTCCGAAAGTGCTTTTTGAGGAAGCCAACGTTGGACCAATTTCCTCTAAAAGCTCTTCTAATTAGTAGAGGCACTGATAAAATTAGCCAAACAATTTCAAAAAAGCAACTTTTGGGTCTCAAAAGCTCATTTTTGCATTTCAAAAGTCATGCCAAACATGGCCATAAATCTGTTATATATCTGGCCGTCATTTCTGAAAATCAAATTGCTGGTTGATGCCTTCAATTTGCAGAGGCGCACAGAAGATATGGTGGAATGGGAACTATTTTGGTAATCAAGGTTGGTAACTCTATTTTTATGCCATCTGTCCACGAAAATATCCATTTGATTATCATCGTTCCTCAGAATATTTTCTTTACTTCCATTTATTATGGTTTCACTTTCTTATTTCTTTCCATATACAGGTATCTCCTGAGTCAGCATACCAGTTTGGGGAACTTGTGGCTGATCCTGTTACTAATGAGCTGTTGCACTACGCAGAGAAACCTGAAACTTTTGTACGTAACAATTCTGAGATTTATCTAGTATTTAGTTTTGGTACAGCTTCATGATGTCTTCAGCTTATGCTTGGTTACATTTCATTTCTCTGTATAAACAGGTGAGTGATCGTATAAATTGTGGTGTCTACATATTTACCCCTGACATCTTTACTGCCATTCAAGGTGTATCCACACAACGAAAAGACAGAGGTTAGTAGTACCTTTGTGTTGCTCAATGGGTATTACTGAGGATATAATTTATTGATTGAGAAGTTTTAAAAATATATAGTCCATCATTCAATTATTAGATAATCAATTCTGTCGTGGTAGTCTACTCAAGAGCAGGGTAAGCTACAGGACTTTTAGGGGCATTCCAAAATGACTCAAATCATGTTTTCACTGTTTTAATTTCTGCTTTCTTGGGTTCATTCGTATCAATTTAGTGGAAGATGCTAATGTGAATTGTAAGTTTCTGATTGATTGCAAGGCCATCGGAAATTCGGAATGATAAAGTAAAAGAACTGTTGCTTTATAACTTTAAATTCTTTTTCCTCTTTTTGCTAAATTTTTCACAGAAGATTTTTCTCCCTCCATTTATATTCATTTCCCACCATTCATTCTTGCTAAGGAATGACCCTTATTTTGCGTTTGTAATCTATACAAGATTACTGGTAGATGCTATGTCGAAATTACTTGATACTAGAAGTTTAATTTATTGATTGGTCCTATGTTACTTGAGAGCTATTTGATATTGAAAGTTCAGTTTTTTTATAAATATATGGATCTGAATCCCTGATTTGTTTGCTTGTTAATTGCATTTTCTCATTTTTAATGTTTATGAGAAATAGAGATGAAGTGTAGAAATAAGTTGTGGCTGAGATCGAGTATTTGTCGATGTTCTTTAGCTAGCACCTTGACAATATTAGCTTTTGTCTCCAAAATATTTATCTTTTTTGCTACAATTTGAAAATAACATATGCAATTTCCCATAGTAATGCATGGGTTCTTTTTCAATGTTTGCAGCTACCCTAAGGCGTGTTTCGAGCTTTGAAGCTCTTCAGCCAGCAAACAGGTAGAACCTCCACTAAACAATTGCCAGATCATTTTTATTTTTGCTCCTTTTAAATTTTAAATTATGGACACTGGATCAAATGTGAATGCAGAAAAAACAATTCTTTTAGCCAACCTCAAGTTTATTGCAACTAAAAATTTATAGTTGATTTTTCGTTAAATTTTAAAGTACAGAAACACTTCTTTCACTTTGTTCTATAGCTACACTCACTTTTTAGTTTATGCATGATTATATATATCATATTCAATATTACCTTTTGAGTTAGAACCATCTTATTTGGTTTAGTGTATATCTCCAACTACTGTTGTTTTTGCACACGTGATAATGAGGATCCAAGTTATACGAGGGTCTTTCTATGGACAACTGATTACTATAAATCATGAAGTTGGCTATCAATGAGTTGTTGATATTTGCATTTATGCTGAGGTGCCAGATTGATTTCTTATTAGCATTTATGCTGAGGAGCCTGGTTAATTTCTTACTAGGGAAGGTTGAATTGCTTTGGTGGCAGTTAATATTTTCAAACTGGTTATTAGATCTACAACAAGGTCACACATGGGCTAATTTGCCCACGTCGTCATTTCAACAGACATGCATGGCTAGGTATAGGATAGAGAAACATATAGGCCCGATTGTATTGAAGTACTTTGAATTCTTAATTTGGTATAAAGATATAACAGGTTTTCGAATTCCCAATTATGACGACGGTGACAATATTTGTGCCCACTAAAAAGAAATCCAAATCA
>CAIGRR010043098.1:0-22542 GCA_903798365.1 Fraxinus sp. 1973-6204
CCGGATATTGGAAGACGTCGAAGGCGCACGCAGCTGAGCAGGGTATGGCTGCGAGAAAAGGTTCTGTACAATGCTTCGGACGGAGGAAGAATGACGGTCGCGGTTACCCACCGCAATCGGAAACTCGCCGGCTTCTGGGTAACCGGGAAAAGGTGGAATCAGGGCCAAACGAGGCTGGAATAGGGAAGACTAGGGTTCGGGTCACCTGATGCTCTGATACCAAGTCGTAATTTGGGAAGTAAAAAATCTTGTATAGATAGATGGAAAGTTACAAGTATATACATGATGAAAAAGAGAAATTGCACTTAAGTCCCTAACAATTAACAAAAACTACAAGTTGGTAACAAAGATTAATATATATTTCAACTCATTATTTTCAAAAGAATGCATTTTTTTAGTTGATGTGATGTGGAATATGTGGTTGAAAAAGAAGGAAAAATTATTGGTGTAATGGAAAATATTATTTTATTGAAGAATGTGTGGTTGAAAATGAGTAGAAGAATGATAATGAAAATTCTAATTTGTACCAAACAGGGGCATAATATGCACATTATTGATGTAATATCCTCAACAATCTTAAGATGGATTTTGTATGTTCTTTATATTCCGAAATTACCGTAAATCAATTCTTTGAACAATTNAAAATATTATTTTATTGAAGAATGTGTGGTTGAAAATGAGTAGAAGAATGAGAATTAAAAAAATAATGTGGATCAAACGGGGCTTAGTTTGTGACTAGTGATTCTCAAATACCCTTTGTCCTTGTGATGCTGTGTTGTAAAAAATATGACTGCAATCATTTTTCCTTTTTGTAGTCTAATATCTATTGAATATTCCATTTGATTCCAAATAAGGGAATAAGTTGGTATTTATTTTGTTATTTTTTTCACAAAAAATGTCACAAAAAATGACAATCTATTGATGTAACCTTAGCAAAAATATCCTTCAATGGATTTGGTGATGTTCCCTTTCTCAAAAGAGTTGATGACCCAAGTTGTCACAAGGCTTGGGTGAATTCTGTAGCCACTTGGAGACTCAGTAGCCTCAGATTTTGCAACATTTATTAAATATCAGTGCCCATACTTCCCTGTAGGATCAACATCATGATGATGTAAGGCAATAACTAGAAATTTGAAATTTTGTGATTATTACTCTTTCTGCCTTTCAATTTCTCGAAAAGCTCATTGTGACTCCAATGTCCTGTTCTTGACCAAATCCAGGTAGCAGCTATATTCTAACCTATACTTTATGCCAAGCTACCTCTTTTTGATTCAGATGGTTAATCTGTTCAATTGTTTGTAAACGTTACTTTATCTCGCCGAAAATCACTAGATAAAGTTGAGTTTGTTTTCGACCCCAAATTTATCGGGAAAATGGCGATTTAGTTGTTTGTTTGTTCGTGTGCTTCTTATCTACTAGGATCCTTCAATTCTCATTGATTTGAAATGAGTAGAATATAGCCAGATAGTAATCTCCAGATCTTTACCTGTGGGCAAAATATCTAGAATACCAATAGATTGGAAGTCACAACCGTCAATCAATTGGCAGTTCATTCTGCTTTGATTTATCATTTGGAAAAAAAGTGCATGCATTTGGTAGAGAGTCACGATTTGGACATTAAAATGTGTTTTTGGTCAACCAGAACCTTCTTACAGCGTCTTTCATTTGCTGGATGCATTGCTCACAAAATTGAGGTTCCGAAATATCTAGGTTAGATGTCAATTTTCAGGGTTTTTGCTCGTGTCCTTTTCTTTGCCCTCTTGCATTCCTAGCAGTCACTACGTGCTAAAAAAAGTAGGGAAGAGTAAATATTTTTGCTAATGTGAAAATGTTAAAAGAGTTTGGTAAGAGTAACAATAAGTTTGAAAGCTGAGTACCTTACGTGGCAATGAAATGGTTTGGGATTTATAATGGGGTGGAGTTGATAGAATAGGTAAATTGTTGCATCAACTAAATTTTTCAAGTGTATCATGCAATAGTGTGAATTATGCTTCTGTCGAGTGGCAATATCTTGGCTCGACTCTTAAACACCCGAGCTCAACTCAGCCTTGAGGACAAGTCGAGCCTGAGCTCCGGCTCATTTTCACAAACAATGCTTGTGGACACAAGATAAACACAATGGTTTTTTAAAAAAAAAATTAAAAACCAGTTCATGAGATCAAGACGATTCTGCTTGTGAAATTTTTTTCGCTCAGCTCGACCGATGGCTCGTCTCAATACCAGCCCTAGCGGTCCATGGGCCAACGACTCGACTCGTTTTCTAGCCCTATATCGATCTGGTTGGATAACTTTCTAGGTTGTGTAGAAATTAATGCACCTAAATCGTGTTTGCCGATCTAAACAATTCCTATCACATCAGAAAGCCTAAAGGATCAAACACGGACCAAATTTGTTTGATCTCTTGGGCAAATACTCCTATATATTTGAGCAATATTTAACATTTAAAGATTCATATAATTGGAGAAGTGGGCTAAAGTAATCAAGGGGAAGGCTATCCAAATCAATAGGTATCTTGTTCTTAGATACACTACAGAATACTTACAATCCAAAAGCAAAGGAAGAACTGTTGTTCATGTTCTTCAAAGGAACTTTATTTGCATACAGTTACGGGGAAAAAAAGGAAGAAATAAACTAAAAATTCTCTTATAATTGCAATGCAAAAAAGGCCCATTAAAACTGGAGAATTTTCCTAGATAACTAGGCTTCGCAGTCGTTGATTTCTACATTCTCTTCTCCATTGTCCCGTCCCTCTTCATTCACATCGTCCTCGCTTTTAGCGTCATCATTTTTAAGGGGTTCTTCATTGATTTCCTCTATGCTATCTTCATCTTCTTCCTCATCCTCGTCGTCTTCAAGAATTTCTTCATCAGAATGAATAAACTGCAACTTCAAACGTCCATTTTCACGACATGAATGCATGAATTCCTGAGTTGGTATCCGTATCTCCTTAAGAATAAACCGGCCGTTTTCTCTATACGATTTAAAGCACACCCATGGCTTCCCACTCCTACCTATACAAGAAATGGGAGGAGGAAATGACCCTCTACTTGTTCTTGATCTCTTTGAATATTCACTCCAATGGCTTTCAGTTTGAGTATTTCTTGTGAAACTTTTCCTTTCCTCCTGATGTTGAAATTCATTACAAATGTCATTCCTCAACAAATCCTCAACATCATCAAAGCTTTCGAATCCAAGCCCTTCGGTGCATAGCGACAAACTGTCAGAATTGACAGATGAACAGCTATTGCTATGCCGGTATTGCTTTTTGTGGGTGGACGTTGGATAATAACTTGATGTTGGACTCTTGGCTTTTTCATGAATATTGCTGTTTAGGCTCTCACTTTTCTCCCTGTTGAGTTTTTCATTAACAGATTTTTGATTCGCATCAGGAAAAAACGTCGAATTTGAGGACAAAGATGAGGATGGAGAGGATGAAGATGATTCAGAGGCATGATTTTCTTTAAAATGTAATTCGCCAAATATTTCTGTAAACGAAGAATCATCAACCGGTTTCATGGATGTTATTTGTTTCCATGATGTAAGAGATTCAATGAGTGTTGGATTTTCTGGCAATGGCTTTTCAAAGATGTGTTCTAGGCTTCCACAGGCTGCCATGGTTGGCCTTTTGAGTTTTCTTTTTTCTCCTAGAAGACAATAAACACATACATATAAGAAAGCACTAATAGCTGGTTATCAAACTCTTGTGTGAGAGCGAAAGAGAAATAGATAAAGAGAGAAATGCACGGGAAGGGCATGAAAAATTGTTGCTGATAAAGTCAAGGGGGTGGAACTATTTATTAGGGTTGCCTCTCAGCTGGCAGTGGACTAAGGATGGGTGGTTATAAAGCTTTAGAATTTGGTGGTCACAATTATAATTTTTAGATGTCTTACCTTATCTTTCCTATGTAAAATTTGGGTTTCACCGTGTGTCATTTATCATTGGATATGCCAAAATATTCCAGCTCAACAAGCTAACGCATATTCTTCTTTGTAATTATTTCTCACTTCTCTAAAAATGTCGAGAAATCAAATCTTGTTTCAAAGAAATCTAGTGTGGAAAGCTACGAGAATGGACGTTCTCAAATTTCTTGCAATTTCCAATAAGCATTGTGTTATCTTGATGTCGATTGGCAAGATAATATAAACCGTTAACAAGCCCATCTTGAGAAATTGCTTTATCTATACGTTTAAATCAAGAAGGATTTTCGTTAATGAATTGACCTTGAACTGCATGTACCTGGTTTGTAATCTGAAATAGAGTTGCGTATTTGACTTGCTTTCAAATTTCGCTGCTTTTTTCCTCCAAATGATGTGTGAATGATAAATTTACCAGGTTAAACATCTATTATTATTAGTATACTTCAAGACAATGATGGCACCTGTCTTTCATTTTCTATGACGTATTTTAAAGTAGATATATAACAATCACAGAAGTGGACTGTTCCAAAACCACTGGGTTGCTTAGTGGTTCACTCAAATTTATCTGCATTGGACGGTAAAAAGATACAAATCTTATCAACTATTGAGTCGAGTCATGTCCAATATTACGTGGCAAAGATACCCTTTTCATTCATTGATAGGAAATGTCGCAGCACAGTTCCATATTTTTGTTGTGTAGTCCTAGAGCTTGGAAAGGTACGTGCTTCATTTAGCTAATGACAGAAAATTAAGAATGACATCTATGCTAACTAATATAGTTGTTAGCCAAGTTTGAAGGATTTAATTGATAGTAACCTTTTTATCCTTACACTGAATAAATGGAAGATGACATTTGCTCAAGGTAAATGAAACTATGTGAACTGAAAATTACGTTTTAGCATTCAGGAAAGTTGAATTTTGATGAACACAACAGATTAAGTGAAAACCAGCCAGCAACAGTTACAAGTAAGAACTCGTACATGGACAATGGACAATTAGTAACAGAAATCAGGGAATACAGAGTCACATCAGACAATCATTCGATGGCATGGCCACGGACCGATTGTTTATCGCCAAGCTTCAATTCATTCTGTCGCTGAATTTATACGGCTTAAATTGCTAATTCCTTTGATCTTGTTTTCGATTTCCATAGCCATATCCACAAGTTGCTGCCTGTTAACTGTTCTTTCAGTTTTTGTGGGATTCGAAGCACTTGATTGGTCTGTTTTGCTCCTCTCATGGTTATCTTCAAGCCGAGCATTAATTACTTTGGCTTCTCCTCCACTGTTAATACCATAAACTTGAGCAGGAGATACACATGCATCAAGCTGAGTCTGAAGAGCACTCATTACTTTGGCTTCTGCTCCACTGTTGACACCATAAACTTGAGCAGGAGATACACGTGCATCAAGCTGAGTCTGAAGAGCACTTACTTTGGCTTCTGCTCCACTGCTGACACCATAAACTTGAGCAGGAGATACACTTGCATCAGATTCTTCAGTAAACGTTGAATAAGTGAGATGTTCCTCATCGGTGAGGTTATCCACTTGGTTGGAATCAGAAGCACCATCTGAATTGGGATCCTCTGCAATGAAGGTATCTTCTCTATCTTCATTTGATTCAACAGGATTATCCAGATGTAGTTGTGAAGAATCCTGATGGCAATTATCATCAGAATGTTCCATGTAGGAGATGGGAGCTGGTTCTATAAGGGAATCTTCTCTTTCTCTTAATGTCTTCTCCATAAGAGTCTTGAGGAAGTTCATCACTTGTACTGCATACATCAATGCAGTCGATGGATCTGCCATCTGTAAATGGAACAGGAACAAATATTAAGAAGACAGAAGGCCCTTAATAGAAAGATCACTGTGCATATGTAATAGGGCATCTTACACTGTCCTAAACTGGAATCATTTTTGTGGAAGAGACTAGAAACTGAAAAACATCTTGTATTGGATAACAATTAACACACTATGTCAGTACGAAGAAAAGGTATCTTTACACAAATTGACTGTAGAATACCTGTGTCATATTCGGAGCAAATACCACTGCAATGTTGCGTGCATTCATCTTGTTTTGATGTTCCTGTTGGACAACATCGACCATTAGGTTGATGGCCCAATCCAATAGAGCAGCCTCTGTTGAGGGTAGAAGCCTTACAAGTGCGTCACAATCCTCTTCTGACTGGCACTGCATTACCTCCTCACAAGAAAGAGAATCTAGCACCCCTCTTGGTAGTTCTCTGAACCAAGCCTACGTAGATGAAAAAGTAGGCTGATGCCGAAAGGGCAAAAGAAGAAACAGCACATTGGATTCTAAAATCAACTGAACAAAACAATAGTAGAAATTAGGAGAGAACTCGGAATTGTAAAATGAGTCGCACAATATTTAAAATGTGGAACAGTGCTGTAAAGCTGGCATGACTGCCTGGACCCTTGTTGTTTGGAAAATAAGGAACATGATAGCTGTAAGTAAGAACTAAAAACAGATGTCCTGCTATCAAGAATATTGAACATATATTTAGGGGTTCGATAGATAGCGATTTAAGTATTTGGTGTTAGATAACTTGAAATCTATCACCACGGTAAGGTCACGACTCAAGATGCTTGGTATCCTATCTTGATACTCATTGCTACCAATCAGACTATTGGATACTCTAGCATGTTAGCTATATATTATGGATATCTTTATAAAAATTAGGTTCAGCATGTAGACTTGTGCTTCTATCAAGCCTGTATGTCAGATAATAGGGACAGGGGAAGAATAAACCAGAGAACTAATTTTTCTCACCTTTTCCCTTTTTACAAAATAAAATCTAAAATTCTTTTTTTTGAGTTGAATATCATAGTAAATGGAAGAAAATACAATTTACACCAATCTCTTCCATAATTATGTTTAAGACAGTTGTCATGGTCATAAACTTATGTAGTCCTTGGTGTTCTATGGTGCATTCTCTTACATTCTTCATTATGACCATGTTTTATCCTTTTCCCTGTTTCAAATTAATGCAACTAGAAACACGACTCAGTAAGATTTTCCTTTTTAAGAAATTTTCGAAAGAAATAGATTGAACGCAGCATTTCTCACAAGGGAACTGCTAATTGAAGACAATTGATATTAACCACTTTTAGATACAAGCACCCACTGACATTCTTAAAGTATATTTATGACAATTGACAATTATTAGCTAAAAAAAATTATAGGAATTAATTCATTACTGACAAGTAATACTCTATATTTGTATACTTGGCTGCCTAACTATTTTATCATCATCTTCTCTATCAACAGCAATTAATGACAAATTAATTTTGTGTCTGACCAAAAGTGCAAAATGTTGATTAAGTAGCATTTTCCATGCTTTCTTTGGTTAAGTTCCAGTATCTTCACTCTTTTTGAAATGATAATTCACATTTACTTTGCTAAAGAAGTAATAGTAAAGATGGATACAATAGTATGAAAGTTCAAATTGACTGCAATTGAATTGTCCTGCTCAAATGCAAGATAAATACAAATTTCTACCACACCGAATTGCTAAATGCAGCCACATTTCACACAAAACATATTGGCACAACCGTCTACATCTGCACAAACTAAGCATGGAAAGAAACAAGGGGTCTTTATCGGCAAAGCTCATTTTGCATCAACTAAAGAAGAAAACACTTGTAATCACTTTACAATCATCTTTCTCCTCCAGATAAACGCTACAACTAAGCATGGTCCAACTCGTCTAGTTATCACCAATTTCAATAATTCAACAACAAACAAAAACAATCAGATTTTTAGATGAAAAAATCCTTTTTCCATCAGCAGTAATGAAATAATAAAATCTATGTAGAAAGCATCCATGCTGAAAATCTTGAGAACTTTTACCTTGATCAGGCCTGCTAAACAGTGCACATCAATGCCTTCTGGAACCACGCCACTGTTTAATCGGTCCCTCACATACTCTTCCTGACTATTTCCTGCAGTGATTCTGAAGATCCCTTCTACCTGCACATGTACATTGAATGGTTGCCTAAGCCTAGACAGCTAGCCGATTCTAGGATATGAAGAGGAGCAGCCACAAAAATAATGTTTTGCCAATATTCCAGTATTGTTTGTGCATCATATGTTACTAGATTTTTAAAATTCAAATATGTTGAAGACATAATTTAAATAAATAAATTTTCCCCATCGCTTTGTTCAAATCTGGCAGCCACCCCCATTCATAAAAATTCTGCACGTGCCTATTTTTTATATTAGATTTAGTTGAAGACAAAAATTAAATGAATAAGTTAGTCCCCCTCTCTTAAAGATTAAACATGGTATCCTCAGTTAAAATGTGGCAGCCACCCATTCATGAAAATTCTAAACATGGTCTTTGATGAAAAAATGAATCTGGCCTGCAAGTATGTGAGGGGACATGTCGAAGGCATAATATAAATATATAAATTTGTCCTCCATTTAGTCTTAAACTTTTATAATAAACAGTTCAACAAATTTTATAATAAGATAATTATTAAGAGAAGGAATGATACACCTGCAGGCCTCCTTGAGCATACAAATGCCTTTGCAGCAGTAGGAGAATGGTTGGAACACTATTGCCTCTAGGATCATATGATAGCTGCATTGATTCTGTAGAAACTCCAAAAACAGTGGCACTGGGATGCATTCCCATACCAAAGGAGAGGATGAGGAAGCAGGCATGCTAATATTACAGTTCAACAATCAAAAAGATTAATCATGAGGTATGCTGAAGTACAGAATTATGCAAAAGAAATGCTAAAATCTAGAAGTTCCAACAAATTAACAAAATATGTTGAAGCATAATCTACTCTTAACATTTTTATTAATTATTAAAAAGTATAGTTTACGTCAAAAATTAAGGGGTCTGAATTCTGTCTTAAACACCTGGAGAATGCATCATGGAAATGTTTTGGACAAGAAAAAGTCAAATAAAGACAGATATGCTCCTGTGACCAAGGCAATATAACATTCAGTCATTATGATAATTCAGCATGATATGCTTTTCTCATCTTGAAATAATAAATTTAGAGAGTAAGGGTTATGTGTGTAGTCCATAAGCAAGCTGAAAGGTTGGCACCCCTTAAGATGGCCTCAAAAGTAAGCCAAGTGTCAGTGTGATCTAGATCAGATTTTTAATATTTAATTCAAAAAAGACTGAGCTCAATCTGGAGATCCTACGGTCATTCGGTAGACCACCTAGTTTTGGTTCAGAGAGCCGCAAAGGATTTATAACCAATTAAACTAATTTTCAAAAAATCTAAACCACCACATGATTATACCCCAATATATTGTTTTTACAGTTCATAATTGTCCAATAGATGCTACAGAAGAGTATATTGACGTCTAATCTTTAATTATTAGAAATAAAAATGATAAGTCACAAAATTATACCATGAAAAAAATAAAATTTGAAAATAAATTTAAGCCCACGTTTAATCCTTATTCTTTAAAAACTCATTTTCTACCGCCTATTCTCCCAACAAAAAATTTATACACGTAAATCCAAAAAAAATTCCTACTTCTTAACCATACATTCTCTAAAAAAATCTCTATTACAAAATCTGTTCTTCCAAAAAATGGGGCTCAAACAAACCGTAACATGTTCTCAAATAGGCAAGCCAGAGGTCAACCAATCTTAGGGCAAAAGCATCGAAACAGAATAAAGGAAATGAATCCAAAGGAATCCAACAACCAGAGTATCAGATATGAGATGCCTTAAACAATACAATAGAGAAGACTTTTTGAAGCCAAAATTTCACTGCAAAGATCGGTCAACAGAAGCCAAACCTTAAAATACAAACAAGTATAGTTTCCATTTTTAGTTTAGATATCTAACTCAGATAAGGCCCATTTATTGAACTGCATCTAAGGAGCTGTAAACAATTATAGTAGATAGCTGTAATATCAGGAACAGGTTGACCTAATGGTCAGAAAGAAAACAAATTCCAGAATATCTATCAGTTAAGAAGCAAACTCGACAGCTAGGGGTGGCAAAAGGGCCGAGTAGCTCGTCAGCTCGTCAAAGCTCGGCCCATGGATGGTTCAGGCTCGTTTCGGGAAGAGAATGAGCCCGAGCCTTGAGCTCGAGAATGGTTCGTGGGTAGTGCCCACGAGCCTAAAGTTCACAAGCCCACGAGCCAGGCTCATGGGCTCATAAAAAATGTGAAGAAAAAGGTAAAAAAATACGAGCTCGTGGGCCGAGCCAAGCTCGACCCTTGAGCACTAGCCGAGCTCATGGGTAGATGGGCCGGCTTGGCCCATTTCCACCGCTATCAACAGCACTGTCCAATTTGTAGTTCAGTAGATATCCCTTCAGATTTAAGGATTATAAAGGCCAAGGAAGCAACAAGAACGACATTGAAACAACAATATATGCCAAATTGGTCAGGAAATTGGCCAAAATTAAGGAAACTACAAATGGAAGAAATCAGTTTAACGAAAAATTTCAAATAAAAACCGATTCCTAAAATTCCAGCAGATAAGATTGATCTTCAGTTCTTCACTAAGGCAGGTTAAACAATACACGCAAAACAAGGTGCAGAAATATAATAGATTCAGCAATGGAGCAATACAGCAAACACCAGAATCACAATAAAACAGGAGCTTCCACAAAGTCAAATTATAGTAAATCAGCAAGATTATATATATATATACGCTAGGAATCAAGAACCAAGATTCAATAATATCATAGAGATTTCCATAACCAAGATAGAGAAAACTTGTCATGATCCACAATTATAGAATTCAAGAAAGAAGAATGCACCTTGCACTAGGGGCCCTCCGGAGTACTTCAGGCTCAAACTCCACTGGCAAGCCCAAGAACCCATCAAATCGATCAAACGTAACATGATTAACATGCTGCACGTCAGTTGGCCATCCAATTTCCATAACACCACGACCACAACTGGCACTGCCGGCACCAGTAAACTCTTCTCTATCCATCTTGCAAGCCAACCAAAAACTCTTTCGAAAGATAGTCACCAAAAGTGCCAAAAGAGAAAGTTGATCCCTCCTGTCCTTCTCTCTCTTCTCCTTCACCCTATTTTCCTCCACCTCTTCTTCTATGTCACCGCCCGTCACATCAGAAACCCCCTCCTCACCCGCATATGACTGAATCTGATGAAACAATGTGGCATTGTTGTGGGTAGGTGTGGATAGTGAAGGGGAAGAAGAGGAAGATGAGGAGTGGAGCACCTCTGTCATTCTTTCAACGGTTGAACAAATCAATGAATAGAATCGTTTCAATATTCTTTGTACCAAAGATTTTTTTTTATTCAAGAAAAAATATTGGTTCTTTATGTTTTCTTGAATAAAGAAATCTTGAGTTGAGATTTGGCATACTATTAAAGAAACACATACTCTCAGCTGGAAATGGGGGTTTGGTTTGGAGGGAAATATTCAATTTTCGTTATGTAATGCCGTTAGTGGAGTTGGATTGAAGGAATGGTAAAGATAACAAGACGTGAGAGTCAGAAAGGGATTTATTTATTCAAGAAATTATAATTGTTTTTTTGTGGCGGCCTCTGCAGATTGTTGCTATCCATTGGTTTGTGGTGGTTGAGGTGGACGCTTTATTGTTCTTGATGACGACAGTTCTTTTACCTTTTTTTAGGGTTTTTGGTTTTTCTTTTCTCAATTTCTGATCTCATATAACTTTAGGGTTTTATAGATATTCTATTTAGTTGGTTTAATTGTTTTTAATCTCCTCGATAAAAGTCGAAATAGTATTGTTATTTATTACCACGATTGAGGAACACTCCGTATATGGAATCATGCTATGTGTCATCTAAATCAATCATTTTAAAAACAACTTTTAAATTAATGAAAATTAATGGTTTAAATATTGTCAACACTTATTTTGCCCATGTTTGATAGAGATTAAAATCATATTTTTAATAAATTTTGATAAAAACGGATAAAATTTCTCTTTGAAAAATTGTGAATCACATTAAATTGATGGTTAAAATTAATTGTTAACTTTAAATCGAGATTTTAATTCAATCCAACCTTTGTCTCGTCCAGTAATCAACAATGACTCAAATTCGTGTCTAGCTTTTTACCCTTTTTTATGGGAATTTAGCTTTTTGAGTAGGAGAAAGCAACTTACTGAATTAACACCATATTAATGTGTAATATCCGAGCTCATCAGTTAGGTGATTTAATTGTAAATTATAGTAACTTTTAAATTGTTCAGATTTTGATAACTTAAAAGATCCGTCATCCACCAAAAAATAAATAGAACGTCAATCTAATTCCTTGATTGGTCCTCATTATTTTCAAAATATATTTTCTCCCTCTTATTTTTAACCATACATTCTTTATTAAAATAATATTACCCATAACACAATAATATTCTCCTTCAAAACACAATTCCAAAATGCATTGTGTTGAGAAAATGGGGCCCAAACAGGCTGTAAGTGTCACAAAGCTATGTATAAGCACCGTACTTAGTCCCTGATATCCTTCCTCTAGGCCAGGAATGCAGAAAGCTTACCAATCAACTACAGTTTTTATTTCCCTTTCTGCATTATGGGATCGAATTTAAATTATTTAACGAGCATCAAGTGCATTCCCAATTTGTAATACAAAAATGCTGGAGCCAAATGATGCGAAAACCAAATAACTTCTAGTCCACAATGTTTCAGCAGACACAGATAAACTGGTGTATTTGCAGCTAATATAGAGGGAAACCATGTCATAAAGCAAAACGCAACCACAAACATGGTGTTGCATCACAAACGAGTTTGTTTTACTTTTATTTAAGCCATTTTACTAAGAAATTCACCTCAGTCGTGCACTTCTTCGGATTTGTTCTTCTTTGACCCATAATACCATCCAAAAGCAGCAAAAGCAGTAGTGAGACCAGCTAAGACAGCATAGTTTCTGTATTTATCAGTCGACGCTTTAGATGTTGAAGAGGTTTGGCCGCTTGGTTTAGCTTCAGATATGGATCCTGCGCCTCCTGAGGTTGTTGTGGCTGTTTCTTCAGGTTTGGGGCTCTGGGAGTGACAAACTATCNATAGTTTCTGTATTTATCAGTCGACGCTTTAGATGTTGAAGAGGTTTGGCCGCTTGGTTTAGCTTCAGATATGGATCCTGCGCCTCCTGAGGTTGTTGTGGCTGTTTCTTCAGGTTTGGGGCTCTGGGAGTGACAAACTATCAAAACATGAGTTGAAGCTAAAGAATGACCATCCAGAGAAAAGGATTTAAAACAGAAAAGATGTAATGGAGTTAAAAACTTCAAAACTGATGCATCTCGAACAACCTCAAATCGGAAGGTAAACTGACTTTTGTAAGTCAAAAAAGTACTAAGTTTTGAAAATATTTAATCATTGAAGCAGTGGGTATCATTTTCTTCTTCATGAAAATAACTAAACTTAGTCAAAGGTTCTTACTTCATGGATTCATTTCAGTTCAGTCCTGTATCCCTTGGGATTTAGCAGCTTCCACCAAAATATGAAAATAATATGATCATTTTAAGATCTAACTTGAAGAGTCCATTTACTCAAACCAAACTTTGAAGAGAGCCCTATATAATACGCATACATGAGTGCATAGCATAATTGTACCTTGCGAGCAAGTTTCTCCAACTTCTCCTGCTCCTTTTTCTATAAAGGTAGTGAAAATTACAGCAGGTCAGAATATTCCACAACTGTTGTTGAATCATAGACAAACTACATGTCCAAGATGGAAGGGGGAAAAGAATATGCACTTCAAGCAATACTAAATATAACAGCAATTGGAAACTAGGGACACCCAATTAACCATTGTGGACGCCACAATGACGCAACCCAAAGGGGGAGGGGACCCAACTCGAGGGCCAAGTGCAAAATACACACATGATCTCTTTTCAATTACACATAAGCCAGTTAATCACAGTGCATAATCTCAATAACATTTTGGTTACTTTTTTCTTGTGATAAAAATAGAGAGCACCTGCACCAGCTGTCTCCCAATCCCTGGCCCAAGACGAAATATCTAATATAGCGCAAAGAAATTATCTTCAACGTTTGAGTTAAAAGGATGTAATACTGAAATATATTAGCTCATTCCTGCATCACATCAATTGAAGATCCCTTAAATCCTTAGCTCTCTTTGAAATTGTTTAAATAGACAAGGACAATAACTGAATACCAGGAAGCATCCATTCTCGTAACACACAAGTTTCACAGTACTGATAAATAAGTTCAATGTGCAAACTGGGTATATTACACAATCCTATTTCAAATATATTACCACAAAATAGCATAATTATTTGACACCTACGCCAGGACTTGCAGCTTTCGCAAAATCTGGGGCCTACTCCAGCTAACATTCAATAACAACCCAGGAGTGCACTCCGTATAACTAGTCTTGAGCCATTATAATTGGATTGAGAACGCTAACAACTATGCTATCGTCGTAACCCAAGTGACAAAACCAAAAGTAAGATAGCAGTGAATAATCACATTTCAAAATTCCTCCCCATCTTGTTTAAGTAAATAATAGTATGATTTTTGAAAAAAAGGGAACTAGACCTCCAGATTATATGCAGTACTGAGAAGCAAAACTGTTTAAGTCTGAAGACATCATCATAACTCTATGGCAACCTCCAGTAGACTCTATAGCTCAATAAAATGCTACCTAGTTAGATATAAATGATTTCTAAATAAACAAAGCATAACAACAATAATTCATGAAGAAAGTACAATAACTCAAATACGAAAAATATTGTCTAGTTAATGGTAACGGAAAAATCATGAGGCACATTCATACTTCTTCCAGCATGTTAGAATCAATCAACCAACTTGAAAGCGTCAATTAACCAATTTAACAGCATTCAGAATCCATGGTGTGAGGCAGCATACACCCTGATTTCTAGGAGTGGGAATATAGGTTGTTAGCCACTTGGCAGTGTTGTATGGATAGGACCAGAATATTCCCTTGTATGTAACTGCTTGTATTGCATTGATGTGTATATTCTAATCTTCAACTTGGTATCAGAGCCTTACGACTAACACTAGTACAGGTAACCAGTCTCCTCCAATTGAGTTGAGCACTACACCATCTACTCAAACTGCTGTAAATCAGATCTCACCATTTGGGATGAATTTTATCCAAACTCCATCGGTGAAGCTAGGCAAGAATAACTTCCTGCTATGAAAAAACATGATTATGCCCATAATCAAAGGGCATAACCTAGAAGGCTACCTACTAGGGACAAAGCAGTGTCCACCATAATTCCTAGCTACGCAAACCACCATTGGTGGAGGAGAAGCCATAGAGATGATTCAGAATCCTGAGTATAACAAATGGATTTCAATTGACCAACTGTTAATGGGATGGTTGTATTCATCCATGACTCCAGAAATAGCAATGAGGGTCGTGGGGTGCACTAGTTCAAACAGGTAATGGAGTGCAGTGGAAGAAAGCTATGGTATATTGAACAAATCAAGGGTCTTATTTCTTACTAGAGAATTGCAGAGGACCGGAAAAGGCTCTATGACCATGGACCAATATCTTACTACTATCAAATAGCTAGTTGATAACCTGCAAATGGCTGAAAAGGCTGTTGATCATAGTGGTCTTGTAACTCAATTTTGTCGGGACTGGATGAAGAAATACACCCATTGTGATGCAGATCAAAAGCAAGGACAACATATCCTAGTATGAACTATCTTCTGTTCTAATGACATTTGAGAGCAGATTTGAGTATTTGAATCAAGTTAAGAACAACTTAGCATCAGTGAATATTGGAAAGGTTCACTTATTTGAAAAGCATTCCCAAACAATTCTAATCTTCAACTCAGCATGAAGAAAAGTTTAATCACTTGAACAGTTAAGAACAAGAAGAAGAATGGCGGCCACCATAAGAATAATGAGGATACTTCAATTATGTCAGTCAAAAATCATCAAATCCTTCTCTATTTAAGAAACAATGCGAAAATATTTTATCTGTATAAGTAGAATACCCTTTTTCTCAATTGCCATCAAAGGCATTATTACAACTTTGCAAGTTATAACAACCTGAATACTATAGTATACATGACGTTGAATAAAGACTTGCTGAAATAATGTCCAACGATAAATGATTAACGATAATAAAACAAAAAACGTTACAAACTAACTTCTTTCCAAGCAAAAGAAACAATGATAAAAATTAGTAATCAGCTCTCCCACAGATAAACGTTAATTTCACACACATTTTAATTTTTTAGCGAATCATATAATCAATCTCATAAAGTACAAATTAAAAACAATTCCTGGTCATCACTCAGATGTAGTATGAAGTCATGAACAACAACTTTTTTCATATCACTTGCTCGCAAATTGAATGTCTTACAGAAATGTGTTAGACTAACTGAAATTGACCTTGATATAGACATTTTCTGCAGCTTTTTCCTCCTCACTGAGCACTTTGCCACTGCTTGAGAACCTACGAGATACATGTCTCACAACAGTCCTGGTCGCCATGGGAACACCAAATTTTCCTGTTGAGAAGATATATTTCTGCCACTAAGTATTCAATATCATAAAGTATTACATAGACACGCTAAATAAAGTAGCTTTCTAGCTGACTTATCAATTTGCCGCAGAGCATGGTATTTTTCCCCAACAGATAACTAGATCAGTAGAGTTAGGCCAACCTGACAGATTATATCTAAATGCTCTAGAAGAAATACATCAAATATAAAGGCCCCTTCATCATCGATCAGAAAGAAAATTTATTTTTGGTTTATTTTCTCCTTCATAATATGCGCACCTTCATTTCAGCAATAAAGTAACTTCATCATGTTCAGTCAACAAAGTCGATTTGAAATATATCTTGAAACTGTCATAATAAAGTTGGCAATTTGCCTTTCAGTCTGACTATTATTGACTAGCTCTCTAAAGTAGAGAGTAGGAAAGCAGATAAATAATAGTAATTTTGTATTATTTTAGTCTCATTTTTATGGTTTTCCATCCCAAATGCTGCAAAAACCTCACTTAGCTTGCAAGTGAGTTGGGTTTTGGTTACAGTGATTAAAACATTCTCACCTCCAATTAAATGAAAAGGGAAAAAACCATGTAAAAAACAAATAGGAATCTTTAGAAGGAGAAGAGGTTGCACTTTCTCAGACATTAAACCACAGGGAAACAGATATTCATGCATACCACGTGCATTAAGCCTCGTGTCGAAGCTCCATTAAGATCAAATAATCTTAAGGAAACAGCAAGAGAAGGTAAAAATGATAGTGATATTTGATCAAATGGGTATAAATGTTAGAGCAACTTTTAAGCTTGGTCAAACATGCTCTTAATTTGTACAATAAAATGTTAATGAAGAGTATACAAGGTTCCAAGAAAAGATGTTTAAGAAATGGTAACCCATCCACCCCATAAGCTATTTAGTTGCCAGACACCGATGAAAATGGATGATCATGTAATTTGTACAGACAGTTCCTTTTCCAAAATGTAGAGAAATTGGGGTTTAAGAATACTTTCAAGCACATCAGACTTAACTAGATAGTAGTTCTTTCATCAGATGCTTGACTATTAAGGATCCCACCATGAAAGGAAAAGGAAAAAAAAAAAAAAGGCCATTGTAGGGTAAAGCCAAGGGAAAACATTATTTATTCAAGAAACATACCCCTCAATGGCCAACCCACTAATGATGTATCACATATATGTGTGTCAGTAAGTTTAATCACCAAATGTTGTTGTTAAACAAAGAGAGACGTGCAAGGACTTGACCAACCGGTATGGATAAGCTTCCAGTACATGGGAAAGCCTAGCATCAAGATGCACATGTATCCTTCCATCTATGATACCATAGAACAGAGTTCAGCTTTCCTAGTGATGAGCCATGTCATTACTAGCCATTTTACATAGGAATTATTTCCATTAGATCCATTCAAGATGAAACAAACAATTCAGATTCATAGTGGTAACAATATAACGAGGAGTGGAAATAAATAGATGGTTTCTAAAACATTCAGAACTCAAAAAGTAAATGGACAAAACGCACGTGTATATACATAATGATTTACGTTGGGAATTAATTGTCAATTCATGTTTAGAAACAGTATGTAAAGCAGGCATTAGGATCTATCTTTGACATCAAGCATTTCGATATCGAGTTCTAATGAGATTGAATCAACCCAAACTATTATCACTATGAAACTGTACTTTTCAAAAGAAACTCGCCAAATGCATCATCGCCAGAGAGAAATGGTACTAGGGTTCAAAGAACAACTTAATATGAGATCAATTGATTCATTCATGACCTAAATGCCCAAGAACGATTAATAATTTCATATTTAACTGATAAAGAGAATATAAAATCCAACAAACATTTAATTAAACAAATGCACGAATAAGCAATTGTACGACAATAATGCACCAATTAGATATGTTAGAGTGTACGTATTCACACACACACGACCATATATGCTCCAAACGCGAATTTTAATCTTATAGGGAAAAATAGAGGAAATAAAATACAAAATGAACAAAAAAACCAATGCTAGATCAAAAACAAGAGAGACTAGAAGCAATCTCACTGAATACAAATGAATTAAGTAGGAAAATACAGCGAGGAAAAAAAACAAACTCTATTAACAATACGTAGAAATTAAACGACCGCAAGAACTGACAATCCACGAACATTGAATACGCAGATAAACATATACTCAAAGAGATACAGCAAATGCATCTATAGGTTGAGTAGATACCTGTATCCTGAAGGTCAGAGAGCGATACGAAAGAGTGAGAAGGGGTTTGAGGTTTAGAAATTCGAAAGTTTTCCGAGGAGTTAATTTAGGGTGTGTTTGAGTAGAAGAGCATATTCTGTAACAGTAATTGATGGAGAGGCCCGAGAGGGAGCGCTTTATTTTAATTGATGCTACGAAAAGTATTATTTTATTGAAAAATATATGATTGAAAATGAGTAAAATAATTAAAATTAAAATTTTGATGTGTACCAAACAAGACTTTAGAATAAGTTTATATCGCGAGTTTAGATTACATGGTGTTTGGTGTAAATTAAAATTAGATTTTAAGTGGATTGTGATAAAAGTTTTTGAAATGCATGGTTGAAAGGATGTGGGACCATGAAAGATGTTGCCGATATTGATTTTTTGATTTTGACTTAGATTAAAATCAGATTTTAATTCGATCCAAACAGGCTCTAAGTAAACATATGTATTAATTAGTATAGGTGAAATTCTAAGTAATTTATAATTAAAATTAATAACGCTGAAATATACTGAATGTTAATTAATTGATAATTAATAATAAGAAATTCATACATTAATAAAAGTACACAGATGAAATAAATATGTCAAATGTACATGTATATTTAATTAAATAATTAAATAAATATTGAAAAACGAAAATTTTTGATATGATATTTAGAGCCTGTTTGGTACGACTTAAAATCCAATTAAAATTGAAAATATGACCGTTATTGGGCCCCACCCATCTAATAAAAGTCAACAATAACGGCTATATTTTCAATTTTAATCTGATTTTAATCTCTACCACACACCCTCTTAATTTTTAACTACTTGTAGCAACTTATAAAAATAGTAAAAATTGTAGCAAAATTGAAAATATGACCGTTATTGGGCCCCACCCATCTAATAAAAGTCAACAATAACGGCTATATTTTCAATTTTAATCTGATTTTAATCTCTACCACACACCCTCTTAATATATTATAAATTACTTTTGATAGTGTTTCATTTTTTATATACTTTAACTACAAAGATGCGGACTAACAAAGTTATAAATATGAAATTACATGTTCAGTTGTTGTTTGATTATATTTTTTTTTTTTTCAAAATAAATTATTCTCTCTTATTTTCAGTTTTTCGATAAAATAATATTATTCGATAAAATAATATTACACGCAAATTTAAAATTTTCCCTTATTTTTTAATCACATATTCTCCTTCAATCTACTATTCAAAAATACATTTTTAATCTTTTAATGGAACCCAAGGCTCTCGATTAATTATAATAATTTATAATTTAGATAATAAAATTTAGTGAAAATTACACTAGATTAGGGTTTTCAAGATGATGGTTCAAAAATCAGGTAATAAATTTATTTAATCAAATATCAGGTATTAATTTAATTATTAATAATAATATAAAATCTATCCAGTTTCATCCCAATCCAATTTAGAGCCCATTTTGTAAAGATTAAAATCGGATTAAAATTGAAAAACTAGTCGTTATTGTTGACTTTTATTAGACGAGTGAGACCAATAATAACTATATTTTCAATTTTAATTAAATTTTAATCGGTACCAAACGGCCCTTAATCTCAAACCCTAAATGCATTTCTCTCCATCTTCTCTCCACCTAACTCACAACTCCAATGCCATCGTACCCACTGTCGAAGACTGCCGTCGAGCTCACAGCAATGATATCTACCCCAACCCATATCGACTCTTATCCTACAAAACCTAATTCATTTTCAAAACTATTAACTACCACCTCCATCTTCACAACGCACATACTGCGATGGTTCTTCAAGCGCGCCCACTCTGGCTAATCTTTACGGTACAGTAGCGGTGCTCCTTCGTGTTAGGCGTCGCCGCTTCATGGACATTCCTTTGTGTGCATCGACACTGCGAGCGACGATGGTGCTCTTCTTTGTTGGATGTTTTGCTTGCGCGACTCTCCTTAGTGAGCAACAGTGCATATCCATTTTTCTCCTTCATAAACAGCGACACGTATCTATTCTTTTTTTTTTTAATCTGAGTTTGATTTCTTATAGAGGTGGAGGCGATAGTGGATGTTATAGGAAGCTTGATATTTGCAAGTAGAGATCGACTAACAACGTTGGAGCTCCGACGAGAAGGAAGCATAAATGTCGAGGGTGGACGAATCTAGACCGGAGAGTCGTTCACGAAGATAAGAAGAGTAGATGCCATTGACTGGTTCATCGGATCTGAGCTCGAGTTAGGTTACCAACTCAGATTCAGATTCGGGCATGTGTTGAGAGTCATTTGGAAATGTGATTTTGTTAGGGGTGGCGATTGTGTTTATGGTGATGTTGTGGTGTTGGTGTTGGTGTTGGTGTTGGTGTTGGTGTTATTGGTAGTGGTTGTGGTTGTGGTTGTGGTTGTGGAAGGGGCGGTGGTAGGGTGGGATGAAGAGTGCTTGTGTTGTGACTAACTATGTGATTGATTTGTGATTAAGTATTGGTAGTAGATTGAGGTTGAGGGTGGGGTTAAAGAGTTTGTTGTATGTGATCAACTATTTAGTTATTTGTGAGAACTAAAAATTCGATAATTTGTGAGCAACTAATTTGAAAATTTGTGACCATTAAATAAGTTGCTATTTATAAAAAAAATTATTTGTGACCAATAAATAAATTATGACGTAAAATATTTTTAATTTGTGATCAATTAATTTGATAATATAACCAATAAATAAGTTGTAACTTATAAATATGTAATTGTGACCATTAATTGTATAAATGTAGCCTTAATATATTTAATTAATAAAATATTGTTAATTGTTTAGTTATTATTTGAGATTTGAAAATATAAACTTATTGCCTGAGTTTTGAATTGGCCTATAATTTACACATAAGATATGAATTTTTGCCTAAAATTTATATTAGTGGTCCTATTCTTAAAGTTGAGGCGAATTTTCAAAGGTATTTATTATTATAGTTAGCTCACGTTTGACAATTAGTTTTGCAAAACTTTTTTCTTAAACTCGTTTTCAGTCATACATTCTCATGTGCTTTTACAAGAGTTATTAATACAAGACGTCTCTACGTTTCTATTTTTGTATTATCATCCCTATTTACAACTTTCATCGTGAAAATCATCATTTTCATCTAATTTCTCAATAAAAACATATGAAACGGCGAATATACCCTCATATTTAAATAAAAATAAAAGAAAAGAAAGATAAAGAACTAGTTGCAATTATACTTTCAATTTTTTAAAAAGTGTAAATGAATCTCAAATAAATTATTAAAAAATTATAAATAAATTCCCCCACCCGTTTCTCCTTCTTCTGTTACTTCTCAAATAAGTTATTAAAAAATTATAAATAAATTCCACCACCCACCCACCCACCCCGTTTCTCCTTCTTCTGTTACTTCTTTTGATACCTTCTTCATGATTGCTTCCTTGTGCGTATTCGTTACTCTCATTGATCATACATCACTAGGTGTTAGAGAGAACAAACCCTGAGCTACTTATAGATCTGTTTGCGCTCCATGAACGAGTTCACTTCCCAACCTATCCCCTAATAACAGGAGGAAAAAGAAGAACATATATTCAGACCCCAGTCTCAAACCCAATATAACGAGGACAAAACATTCGTAGGACCAACAAAATAGTCTACCACAGTTGGAATTTAAGTGTACAATCTGAGGTCTAAACATCAAAAAATAGAAATTACAATTAAACAAGCACCAACAAACAAAATTTTGAATTTGATGAATATAATATTGACGCGATGCAATCCAATAGAGAGATATTCCTACTAATATAAAAAGAGTGAGGATGTTTCCTACTGTAGAAACTATTTCCATACCTTATCCAATCCAAAACGACACCGTATCCAATCCAAAACTATTGCTGTAAAACGACGTCGTTTTATGAATTGGTTTTTGGAGATCTTGTT
>CAIGRR010043132.1:0-34253 GCA_903798365.1 Fraxinus sp. 1973-6204
CTGTTAGATTGATTAGAGAAATGGTGTTACAACATATTTGTTAAGCAACTCTTCAGGGTCGGATCAATAGGTTGAAACTCGAATGACTAGATGTTGATGCCATGGCCATCTTCATCAAAATATGCTTCAATTTTGTTGATGTGCTCTCTTTTTTGGTGGTTTTTTCTTCATTTTATATCAACATTAACATCATCAAAGATAGTATTTTATTCATTACCTTGACCAATCAACAAAAGCTAAAACTTGCAGCCAAAAGAACATAGAACATGGTGAATTTCAACTTCTAAAGATGCAGATAGCAAATCCCATAATCAAAGGTGCTTCAACAAAGAAATTTTGAACCCGTGACCAGGTCGTCTTCAAAAATTTGCCAACGGTGAGAATAAAAGAGAATTGAGAATCCATCAAATTTAGAGTACCCAAAAAGAATGTGTATTTGGTGTAACCATCAACACCATCAACCATACTTACCTTTTCTTGAGGTAATCTCTGTTTATATTATCGACAATACAGTGTCCTTAGGTTCCTTGTATTCCAAACTCATATAAAGAAAGAGAAGTTGAGAACTGAGCAATTTCAAAAGAATTATAGATCTTATGCACACCAAAAAATTTGGATCATACGTGTAATGTTTGGGGAAGGACTTCTTCGCACTAGCCAGTCAAGTATCTAGATAACAATATATTAACACTATAGTATACGTACTTTAATAATTTCAATTAATTTTTTTATGATAAATAATTTCAAAAGTAAAATTGTAACGACCCAACCTCTTTTGGTTTAAGGCAGATGGTGAGTTGCTGAACATTTTTCTTTATTTTTATTTTTCTTCTATTTTAACATAAGGGCAATTCTCTCTCTCTCTCTCTCTCTCTCTCTCTCTCTCTCTCATTTAAAACTTATTTTGAATTTTGTTAAAAAAAAAAAAATTGTTTGAAGTACTTATCTAAAAACTGAAATTTGAAGGTTCATCAATCATAAATATAATATTAATTTATTACGAGGGCTAAGTGATTTGGTTTTACAGTTCAAATAAAATTTAACGATACAATGAAATGTATACTTACATGATCTCAAAAAAGCTGCCATTACCACGGAATTCAATCTTTTTCTGAATATTTTTGTACCCAATCAGAATAATCCATTAATGGGCCTCGTAATAATTAGAGAAACCATTTCAAATTTAACAGATAATGTTCTAAATTTCAAATTTCAAATTTTTTAAGATTTCAAATTTCAAATCTAAGATTTTTTTATAAATTAATTAGTTAAACATATATTTTATTAATTAAATATATTAAAATCACAATTTTATATAATTTGGTCACAAATTCAATATAGAGCCTGTTTGGTAGGGCTATTAATCAGATTAAAATTGAAAATATGGCCGTTGTTGGGTCTCACTCGTCTAATAAAAGTCAACAATAACGACTAGTTTTTCAATTTTAATCCGATTTTAATCTCTACCAAACACGCTCATAATTAGTCACAAATCACAAATTTTACATGTTACAATTCAAAAATTTTATAGGTTACAAATTGTTCATTAATCACGAATAAAAAATTGAAACGTCACAAATTATTTTACGGTCACAATTTGTTCATCGGTCACAAATTAAAATTTTATAAGTCACTTACGATCACAAATCAAAAATCTTATAGGTCACAAATTATTTTACGATCACAATTCAGAAATTTTATAAGTCATAATTTGTTCATCGGTCATAAATAAAAAAACTTATACGTCACAACTTATTTATTAGTCACAAATCACAAATATTACAAGTTATAATTTAGTAGACAGTCACAAATTAACAATGTTTTAGTCATGCATTATTTCTTGGTCACAATTTATATTTTCATTGATCACATATTGTTTATCTGTCACAAATTAATAAGTTTAATGGTCACAAACGACCAAATAATATATGACCACCTCCAACACTTGTGATCATCGCCTCACCACTACCACCAATAGCACGACAACCGAACCCAGTCGCCAGAACCACCACACCACCTCACGGCAACAAACTATCATCTAAAAATACCGACATCACCACGACCACCACTACCCACCCACAACCACCGCACCACCACCACCACCATAACTACCGCACCACCACCATCGTACCACCCATAACTACCGCACCACCACCACCACCAACAACAACAACGACCTCCACCACCAACGTCATCTTCTTTCTGGCATTCATTTCAGTTTCGAGCACAACAAACTTAACAGACCTGAGCTGAAAGGACTGGTGTCCTGCGACTTCGGATGCTAAGTTGGTCAAGAATTGCCTTTCCCTCGCTCTTCACTAGCTTGGCATATGAAACAGCGTAGTAGAATCATAAATACCGACTTGATGTGTGTATCTTGATATTATATATATTGTAACAGCATGGATAGCAGCTTGAATTGCTTGACATGGATGATAATAAAGAATTGAAAAGCTCAAAATTGTGACTACATGGAACCCAACAACCATCTGTAACTTAAGAAAATTAATCATGTAACTTCATTCAAACTGGTACAATTATCATACAAAATCTCCCAGAAAGTATATTTGACTTATAATACAGAATAAAGACATCTGTAGAGCGTTCTACTCCAGTTTTGGAACTCCCTCTGATGAGATATCAGATACTTGCTCTGTCCTAAAAGATTGTGAATTGAAAAGAAGGCCACGTGTAGCTTCATCGATTTCTTGATGCTCTTCTAACACAATTGGACGACCTTCAAGATCACTATCAGAAGGCCTCAAGGGTTGTATTTCTGTACTAAACTTGGCCCAATTTCGCTCCTTAGCATGAACTACTGCAGGGTACAGGAAAAATCCCAAAACAATAACAACACCACTCACTAAACAAGTCTTTAGGGAAGCCAAACACATGACTAGAACAAGCAACAACACGGGAGGTAAACAAAGCATCGTTGCACCAAATGTTTTCAAGGGAACTTTGTAAGGTCTATGCAGGTCTGGCTTCTGTATTCTCAATTTAATGAAGGCTGCAAACTCAAAAAGCATTCCTACAGAATATAGGAAGTTGAGGAATTCCAATATTTCTTGGAAGCTCATCCATGACAAGAAAATTACACCAGTAGCTGAACATAAAATGCTGAATGTGGGTGTCCCATATTTTGATCTGCAAGATTCAAAGAAATATTGTCATGCTAAAGCCATAAAAATAAAAACCTTTCAGCTCTGGTACAAACCGATATAGTTAAAGATTCAGAACTTGAATCCTGGATATCTATTCCCAGGAGCTCAATCACGATATTTTCCCAAGAAGAATAAGGATTTGTTGGCAAATGCAATATTAGTTTACTGTCTTGAACCTATTATCATGGCATACTTCTGAGCCCCGTTTGGCCCCCGTTTAATTATAATTCATTTTTCTCTCTCCTCTTATAAACCATACATTCTCTCGTAAAATAATATTACACGTGAACCCAACAACTTTTCCTTCTTTTTTAGCCATACATTCTCCAAAAAAATTACCATTCCTCCCATTATAATGTGGAAAAATGGGGTGCTGAATATGACTTAGTTCCCCCAACTATGTTTTCGAAAAATTCTAATATACACTTGGATTAACTCTAGCGGAATAATTGGGGCCAAACAAAGCAATGTTTCAAGCCATTGCTACTCAAGTAGAATATGAGAGGGAGCAGAGAAATAGGCCTACCAGTTCAATATGTCAAAAGTGGAATCTTTTACCTAGTGCTTTTTGCCCAGAAAGATAGTTACAGACCTTGGAAGTACTGGCTTAAATGAGAAACTCGTTTTTTTAGTTGAAAACCAATCTTTGCAGCAAATGTTGATGAATGGTGTCATATAATTCAGTTGACTAAGGTGAGTCAACCTCTTTGCTCTAAAAAGATATTAATTTCTTTTACATTCACATGATAACCGAATGCAGTATTAACATATTGAGACAAGGAAAACTTCATAAACTGACCATAGTACACTTTGTATTCTGTACTTAAATCTGATTTAGATTATTTCCAAGTGAAATTATACTATTCTGGTTTCTCCAAGTCAAATGCCATATAAACATGCAACTTGACATTCAAATGAACCAATAATATCCATACCTTGAAGCAAATATAGAAGGGAGCATCCCAATCTCGCTCATCCCTAGCAGTTGGAAGGCATCGCTGCTCATTTCAGCTTCAAACAACCCCATGTTCGACAAAGCAGCAGCTGCTTGTATCCACCACTTGAGCCAAGATCCACCAATCAACATTCCAACTTGTGCAAAATAACCATCGCTCCACTCACTAAAATCTGTATCCAAAGCTCCTGTACCCGCAAGAAGAGGAATCAAATATGAGCACACCACCAAAACTACAGCCCCCAACAGCGCCTTAGGGAACGTCCTACTCGGGTTCTCAATCTCCCCTGCCAATGTACTTGCATTGTCCCAATAATTCAGATTCCAAAACAGGCTATTAAAATAGCCCCTCCATTCTACCTTTCTATAATCCATAACAAACCATCTTCTAGGCCTAATTCGAGGAATTGCAAGAATGCCTAACACAATAAACGGGAAAAGCGAAAAGCAAGCAAGCAAAACAGCTGAAAATCCGACAATATGCAGGCCTCTATAATTCAAATATGTCAAGGAAACAGTAATTCCTACTAGAGCTGGGATTCGAGCAATCATTTTATTAAATATAGGAAAAGAATGCTTCAAATAATCAAGAAATAATACCGGGTAAAGGGCGTTATCCATAACTCCACTAAACCACTTCCAAAACCCTTCTTGAAATCCCCAAAAAGGGCCAAAAGCTGAAGATATCCAGAGGACATAGCCTCCATTTTCTGGGAAACTTGTAGCTAATTCAGCTGTAATTAGAGCTTCTGGGATGCTCCAAAAAAAGGGGAATATTAAGAAACCAAGCAAAGATAGCAGAGGCCCACCTCCTGCTTTGACTGAATCTTCTACACCAAACGGACCACCAGAAACCTCGTAGAAAATCAATGCAATCAGAGGTAAAATTGAGAGTTTTGGATTTGGCTTTCTGTTTGAAGGGTTCTTGGCATCATTCACTATTCCCTCGTCGTCCATGTGCAGTCAGGGCGGTTGAGACTTGAGAGTGAAGAGAGGAATTGATTCACCCCCAGAAAAGAAAGAATTGAGTTTTGACTGGGGAAATGCAGATCTTCTGACAGGTTGTATGATCCAAGACAGGACGAGAGAGAGTCGCCCCCCAAAAAAGAAAGAATTGAATGGATGCAGATCTTTTGACAAGTCGATCTGAAGAATTGTATGAAAGTATCTATGATACGTACGTTGTTGGTGTGTGTTGACTTTGGTAACGTGAACCGTGAACGTTCTATTGACTTTGGACAAAGCTATAAGTTTCACATAGTAAATGATTGAATAGAAAAGTTATTCAAATTTGTTTAATAATAAAATGTGGTGCGACATTATGTTAGTCTTTATGTCAATTATGATATTCATATAGTATGATTGATTAATTTTTAATTTTTCACTTTAACCTCAATCGCTTTAATATATTTTTGTCATCCAAGAATTTTATTTACGAGTCAATTAAAATGGTACAACCTACTATAAATAAAGCAACTAAATATTTCTTAATATTTTCTCAAAGGAGCATTGTTTTATTTGTATGGTATGTAGTTTTTTAAAAGACATAATGCTTGACAATGCGTGTAGGTCAAGTTCTGGGTTATGCGAGTTAAGAGATGTATATGCCTAAAAAGACGTTTTTTATTTTAAATTTTAATCAAACAAAAAATTATTTAATAATTAAAAATAATACCATTCAAACATCTAAAACTGATTTATAGAAATTTTATCCATTTTTCCAAAAGTTTTCAACAAAAAAATAAGTTTCAAATGTAAATCAACCTTCAAGTTTTAACTTAAAAGAATTATAACAAAAAAAATTAAAAAAAAATAATGATCACGCATAGACGAGCATTTAGTTGACAGCTAAATTAGGCACCAAGTCACTTGGCTTGACGTTTTCACAGCGCATCGAGTTTAGATGGCGCCTTGACGCGCCTTTTAGGACATTGGTGGTAGGTCTAACTTAGCCCTTGTTTGAAGGTTATTATTTGGTAAAAATAAAGTTTTAACTAGTGAGTTTTTTGGCAACGTGTGGTTAAAAAGTATGAAAAATTTTTGAATCTACGTACAAAATATTTTATTGTGTTAATGTGTAATTAAAAATGAGTATAGAAATTAAATTTTTTTGAAAATAATGATCGTCATAGTTTAATCATCTTCCCTCAAATCCCTGTTTTCTGCAATCGCACCCCTAAATTCGGTAAATTGGTCCCTTGGTTTTCTAGATTCTGCGAGTATGCGCAGGAAGCTTCCTATTTCTGTGGATCAAGTCCTGATTTTTCTGTCTGACGCCAAGTCCCTATATTTCTGTATGTTGCAAATCAGCCTTTGTAGTTTTGGTTGCAGCAAATCGGTCCTTCAGAGTTTATATTTGATTTTTTTGTTGCAGATCAAGCACTGGGACATCTGTATTAGTGATGGCAAAAAAATACGTCACACCCCGTCCCGACGGGGTTGGCGAGGGGGGGGATTGTCGCCCCGCCTCAGATCACGAGGCGGGGCGGGGGTGCTTGGCCTCTCCCCGCCCCGAACCTATCCCGTGAAGAATAAAAAAAAAAAAATTAACGACAAATTTAAAAAAATATTAGTTAACTGAAATTTTTTGAAAAAAAATAAAAATAAACGGGACAGAAAATGGGGCAAACACGTGCCCCACACCGTCTAAGGTGGGGCGGGATGCGGGAGTGGCAGGGCGGGATGTGGGAGTGGCGAGGCGATGGTGCCCTGCCTCGAATCGGTCTCTTTGCCATCTCTAGTCTGTATTCTGATGGACCAATTTGTGGCCCAATATTTCAGCTCCTCAGTCCGTTGGATCAGGCTAGTAACAAGGTTGAAACCATTAAAAGTCACGCGGTCCGCTAAATCATACCCTAATGGAGCACGCCCTTCATCATGTAGATCCATTGAATTATTTAGCCCATTTAATCATTGCTGAGCATCAACGAGGCCCAAATACTGCTCCTTATCCGCCCCATCAATCAGGCCCGAAACACTAATTACTTGGTTAAATCTAAACAGAGAAATAGTTTAATTATGCACGAGTCAACTTATGCTTGCTGATTATTGGCCTCCCTCGTGACTCGTGACTCGTAACTCGTTACAGTCCAGTGACGCCGTCGACTAAAATTCACGGATTAATTCAAGTCAATGAAGTTGATTTTTATACTAAGCCTTTAATTGAGTTATATATGCTAATAAATAGAGGGGATACTGATTGATTGATTTGTTGAGGATAAATTAAAGAATAGTTCTCTCTCTTATTTAACATTTTATTGTCGAAAGTATATGACAACACATAGAAACAAAGATAGGAATATAGATACATATATGCGTTAAAAGCGAGGATCATTTCTTGCAAATGTTACAAGGCAAGTTGCCCTCTTTTTCAATCCACGACTAATTTCTTCGAACTTGCTATTTACGTAATTATTTTCGATTTGAGGAGTGATTTTAGTTCAAATCAAACATTAATCAAAAGACTTTATTTAGTTTCGTACTTATCTCAATAAGCTACTTACCAATGTTATTTTACCCCGATTTGGCATAAATCAAAATACAGATTTTAATCAAAATCAAAGTCAACAACTAATTTTAACTACATATTTTATAGAATCCACAATTTCTTAATTATACATTTCATCAGTTTTTATCAAAATCTACAATAAATTTGATTTTAATCTCGCCAAATAGGGTCTTTAGAGTCTAACCTTGTGAGTCATAAGCTAGATTATTATTTTTTATGTAATTAACCCAATATTTGAACTTAGTTTATAAAAACAAGATTTTCTTTCGATTAAACCAAGATTAAATCGGTTGTCATCTGCTAACACCTAGGTTTGGCTTTAGAGCCTGTGGCAACCCATTCTTGTCTGAAGAATATTAAAAAAATTATTGAAAAGTTTAGATTAAAATTAATAATTAATTTTAACAAGAAGACCCTTAACTTCTATTAACTTCTATCAAATTTATAAAATATAATATATTAAAATCTCCGTCAAACCATCTTGCGGCCAAAAGAAATCTTCAAGGCTTGACTTTTGTTAGAAAAGAAGGTTTAATTTATTATTCTTGAACCTAACCCCGTGTCTAAATTTTTAAGAAATAGGGATTTTTTAAACTAAAATATTCATCAATCGTATCGTGTTTGAGTGTGGTTAGGTGTCGAGTAGTTCGGTTCGAATATTTTAAGAACTGGAACCACCTATTAAACTTCGAGTATTCTGTAAATGAAATTATTTAGTTCTACGTAATTATTGAAAACGAAATAGAATTGAAATTGTTCAGTTTGATTCTACCACAACAATCATAATTTTGAAGGTAGAATTCGACTTATTTCTTCGTAAATTTTAAATGGTTCTAATAAACATTGCACATTTCTCCTTTAAAAGTTAGGATACTCAATTTTTTCAACAACTTCGTTAATAATTTAGGTGGTAATTGGGTCAAATAATCTCTTCTATAATATAGTTTGGGATTTTAGCCTTTGACCAAAAAAGCATGTTTAAAATAAATAGTTTAAATTATAATTTATAAACTACCTCATATACCCTTATTCAACAAAACTAAATGAGTAGAAACGTCAACCATACGTTTAAAACTTCTATCAAATTTATAAAATATAATATATTAAAATCTCCGTCAAACCATCTTGCGGCCAAAAGAAATCTTCAAGGCTTGACTTTTGTTAGAAAAGAAGGTTTAATTTATTATTCTTGAACCTAACCCCTTGTCTAAATTATTAAGAAATAGGGATTTTTTAAACTAAAATATTCATCAATCGTATCGTGTTTGTGTGTGGTTAGGTGTCGAGAAGTTCGAGTCGAATATTTTAAGAACTAGAACCACCTATTAAACTTCGAGTATTCTGTAAATGAAATTATTTAGTTCTACGTAATTATTGAAAACGAAATAGAATTGAAACTGTTCAGTTTGATTCTACCACAACAATCATAATTTTGAAGGTATAATTCGACTTATTTCTTCATAAATTTTAAATGGTTCTAATAAACATTGCACATTTCTCCTTTAAAAGTTAGAATACCCAATGTTTTCAACAATTTCGTTAATAATTTAGTTGCTTGTCTTGTATTTTTTTTCTTGTTAAAACCAATCAATACGAACAAAGTTAGTAACCGTAAAATATAAGGGTGAACGTCAAGTTTGGTACATGATATTTTAAGAACCAGAATCACTTATTAAACTTCGAGTGTTTTATGAATAGAACTATTCAATTTTATGTCATTTTTGAAATCAAATTGGAAATGTTTTGAAAGGTTCAATTCTCGTTAAAGGGTCCAATTTTGGGCAAATAAATTGAAAAAGTAAAAGTCATATGTGGTGTGGGGACTCAAAAGTGGAGTTTAGAGAGTTGAGATAGCCCCATCAATCTCTACAAAATACCTATTAAATTACTTTTAAACCCCTCATTAAATCCACTATAATATTTGAAAAAATGTTTTATCAATTAATTAAATTAATTTTTTTTTTTAATTATGGTTAGCGTAACGTCTCTTCAAAGTTCAACTAAAACCCCCCAAATTCACCCCGTACCCGTACCCGTCCCCTCTGTGCTCCTCCTCTGCAAATCTCAATCTCTCTCCCGTTCAATTCAATTCTTGCCGGTAAAATAACAAATCTTCCTGGGATCTCTCTCTCTCTCTCTCTCTCTAAGCTAGGACCATTGTCTTTTCGATTCTTGTGAAGAAATCTTGGAGGAATGTGGAATCTTTCAATGACTCAGTATGGTTTCTTGAGCTGTAGTGGGATTTCTTGATCTTTATTGCAGATTAATGGCGATATCAAATGGGCTTCTGGGTGAGCCTGTGAGCGGTGAATTCTCACAATAACTGTGTTTGTATGTGTGTTCTTGGCCGTGATGGTGGTGGCTGCTGCTTCTGGAGCAGCTTCAACGACTGACCCACAAAACCCAAAAACCAGGGATGAGCGTTCAAGAAGACCCCCATTGTTGCCTTCTGAAAAAGATTATGGTAATGGGGTTTCAGGCAATACATCCAAAAGGCCTAAATCGAGAATTGTCTCTTCAAGATACATGTCCCCGTCGACTTCCACTTCAACCTCAAATGCATCTTCAGTTTCCTCATCTTCCACCTGTTCTAGAAGGTATCCGTCCCCATTGGTTTCGAGAAACTCAACCTCTGTTTTGAACACGCCTTCGTCGGGCCTGAAGAGGTCTGTTTCTGTGGACCGCCGGCGTCCCCTAGCACTTGATCTTGATTCCAAGCAGAGCAATTGCCCAGAGGTTTCAGCTGCCACAAAGCTTTTGATCACTTCTACTCGGAGATTATCTGTTTCCTTTCAAGGCGAAGCGTTTTCGCTACCCGTTAGTAAGACTAAGGTGGCCCCACCTTCGCCTAATTTGAGTAGTGTGAGGAAGCTCACGCCGGAGAGGAGGAGCAGTACTCCATCGAGAGGGAAGGGCGATGGAGGAGGAGTTCAAGTGGAGAATACTAAGCCAGTCGATCAGCATCGATGGCCAGCACGGAACCGGCTAGTGAATCCATTGTCGAGGAGTTTGGATTGTAGTGGTAGTGGTGATGAGAAAAGTAAGCTCACCGGATCTGGAAATATGATTCGAGCATTGCAACAACCGATGATTGATGAGGGTAGCGCGTCGCATTTGGACAGTTCCCAGCTTCTCAAGGAGGCACCAGATGGAAATTCGGTAAATAACGAGTCATCTGTGCAATCTGATCTCACTGCATCTGATACGGATAGTGTATCCTCTGGTAGTACTTCAGGAGTTCAAGAATGTGGCGGGGCCTCCCATGGGCGTAATGGGCCTCGCGGAATTGTTGTTTCGGCAAGATTTTGGCAAGAAACTAATAGTCGATTGAGGAGGTTGCAGGATCCAGGTTCACCGCTATCCACAAGTCCTGGGTCCAAGTTGATTGTGCCGCCAAAATTGAAAAAGTATCCGAGTGATGGTCCATTATCGTCCCCACGAATGATCTCTTCTCCTATTCGTGGAGGTATTAGAGCTGCATCTCCGAGCAAGCTTAATACACCTGTCGGATCATCTCCAGCCCGTGGAATTAGTCCATCTCGGGTCAAAAATGCTGTTAGTACCATTAGCAATAATTTTAGTGAGGCACCCTCAGTTCTTAGTTTTTCTGTTGACGTTAGGAGGGGGAAGGTTGGAGAGAACCGGATTTTTGATGCGCACTTGTTGAGGCTTCTGTATAATCGACACTTGCAGTGGCGATTTGTAAGTGCTAGAACTGAAGCTGTCCTGCAGGTGCAGAAACACGGTGCAGAGGTGAGACGCATTATAGTTACCTGTAGTTTTGAGTAAAAAATTTCACGGGTTGCTTTGGATTTAGCTAGTGACAGTCTATGCGCGCTTCCTGTTTGACAATGATCATAACTCCTTTTTTTTTTTTTTTTGGTAGCAAATGCTATGCTCTTAACCCTTGATAATCACGGTGAAGCCAAGCGGGATGAATGAACTGTTAGGATCTCATAAGAATTTTGTGACCATTCTCTTTATTAGGTACTTACTGGTAAATATACGGATGTGCAAACACGAAACTAAGTTTTGTGCCAATTTGGTAGCTTTGGTGATGTGGTGTAAAACATATAGACTCAAGAGTGAAACATTTCTCTCGGGTATATTGTAATCCATAGAGGATAGCTGATTAAACCTCTCCATGTGGATAAATGCCTTGCCTCTTTGAAATCTTTAATTATACTACACCCAGTAATAGGAAGTGATTGTTGATAGATGCAAATGGTCATAACAGAATTTGTTACTTTTCACTTACAACATGTGATCTTCCGATATATAAAATCATATTGGACATCAATTATAAGATGCTTGGTGGAGGAAATAAAGGAAGATGAAAGGACATGATGTATTGGGAATAAGGCTTAGTTGTTGAAAGGAAATAATTGTCTAAAACTAACAAAACTTATGGAGGATTAGAAGCAACGTTTGTTATGTCTATTCTTTTTACTTCTTCCTTGTAAATGGTTCATTCAAAAAATTTGCACGAGTGCCAGACGTGGATGTGTCTATTCTGTTATATCTGATGCTAACTTCATGATTTGATTTCTTTACATGTAGTGAGAAACACTTCTAGGATCCATGTTCAAAAGATTATATTGTAGAATTGAGAATTTAACTGTTTCGCTGAGCATGCAAAGACCCAGTTTGATATCTGACTGAACATTCTTGTACTGAGATAAAGATGAATGAGATAAGTATAGATGCTGTTTCGTGAAATCACATGTTAACTTGCATAGCAATAGAGAATTATGGTGTTGGCTACAGAACAACGTGTTTCATATTTGTTGGTATGGTTTCCTAAAGTACTTTGCCCTGGAAATGTTGACGTAAGCTTAAAGCTAGCTAGAGTCAAGTCAATGTTTTACGGTCTACCCTAATTTAGTGGAGACAGTACTCTTATCTGTGGAAATGCAAAAGGGTTGTTTCTTTGACCTCTATGGTCACCGGCTCACCGTATATATTTTTGTAATGAAAATCAAACATTGGAATCACATAAATCCAAATAAGAAGAGAAGGTAGTCATAGTATTTCATGTCTAGTTCTTGAAAAGTGAGAGGTACACTTCAGTTTTGTCCACATGTTTAATTTTATCATAGTAAATTTGATGGGATATGTCTTGTTTGTGTTTGTATTTTTGTGCTCTAGACTTTTCTAGTTGTCTTCATTTCTGACTGTGGTCCCTTTAAGTTGACTTTAAAACAAATTCGGCAATAAAAAGTCCTGTCATTTTGATGAGAAATTAAGAGTTCCTTAACTTTAGTGGTTTTCTACTGGTGTAGATTAAAATATCCAAATCCATGGAGAATACAAAAACACGATTTATATGTCCATTGTTACAAGTAAATTCTTCTGTTATGCTTTTCGGACATAACTTTAAACAGTATTGATACTATTACTTTCCTTCTGGCCAGGAGAATATCAATTATTTCAATGTTATGTTTTTCTGTTAGATACTTTCTTCGACTTGAAATGATAATCTTACCTTCCCTTTTGAGATGTATAATAATAAATATCACTTTTCTTACTCATGATTTTTAAGTTCATTCTCACTTAATTAATATCTGATATAGTAGCAATTGTTCTTTGCAAAGCAGCGTTCTTTTGGTGTTTCCATCACCCTTTTCATTTTTTCCACGATTCTTGTTGAACTACACAGATCCTTTTGCTGTCAAATTTGACCTTTCAAAGCACGTTGATGAACTCATGAAAGTAGTTGTATACATTATAATTCACCATATGTTTAAACAATCTGTCAGAATGTGTTGGGATCACTACAATTAACCTTAATTAATGTTCACTTGTGCAACTATGCATCTTAGCAGCAGACTTGTTTATTTTCCAAATTTAGAAATGACGTAATCTAATATTTGTGATGAGACAATTAAAGCTGTGCAGAAGTTAACCTAAAAAATGCATGGAGATAATTAACGTAGTACACACTACAATTCCTTTTCACAAAATCTTGAAATTGTTACTCTATATTAATTCTTTTGGCAAATGCAATAAAGTATCTACAGGTGCATATATTGCAAGATGATGAGTATTTATTTGTGAAGTAAAAAGTAAAGTTGATTGAGATAATTACTCGTATGGACTGATTTTGAAATCATTGGAGGACATTCTATTAGCGTGATAACTTCAGGTTAGATCATACAATTACTTTGTGGGCTTATGGTAACAGTATAGTCATAGAGAGGACAATAATGTGTGTATCCTTACTCAATGTTGAGTCTTTGCACGTTGTTAGAACAATGGACAAAGGAATGGATGAAATCTAGCCTTGAAAAATACAATAATCAGAATTATATATTGATGTTCATGTTTAAAAAAAATATACATGAACAGATACAAAAGTCATTTCTTATTCTTATTTTCACTTCCTATTAGTTGATTTGTGTATATTTTGTTGGAACTTGGAAGTTTCATATTCAAGAAGCTTCACTTCCATCTGGTAAAAGTTTTCAAGTATTCTCTAGGAAGTGAGTTCCAAGACAGTTGAAAGCTAGATCATTAAAACGCAGATGTTAACTGGTAGATTCAACGGTTACCTTATGTTATTTTTATTCTTTTTCTGGATGATGTAATTTCAGCTATCCTTGCCATTTATACATTTTTGATTTTTCATACTTTTTGTATGGCTTCTATCTTCAATATGACAATGTGCATATACCCTTTTATATAGGAGTAAAATATTAGAGCAACCTAATACATGTACAAATTTTCCAAAGTACCCCCATAACACTTCAAAAAAAAGAATAAAAAATTCTCCCACATATCCAGCAGTATGTTAGGCTCCACACATTCAACAATATGTTCTTTTTTGTCCATTTCTGGACTGAAGCGAGTTGTAGTGCAAGTTACGCAGTATGTTCAAACTTCACGTCTCCCAATCTGGATCTCCTGAACAACTTTTGAGTTTCTCTTTTTTGCTTCTTTTAAACTGAATATTTATATGCCTCTTGTTCGTCATTTTACTTGATATATTAGGTTTCCAGCTATTTGAGAATTTTATTTTAATCTCTTTGAAATGTTCATACCTTATATTTTTCATGGCAACCTACTTTTAATATCTTGCTGTATCTGTATTGCTTTCTGTATAAATTGTTACTTGTTTCTAGGCTGGTTTGTTAAAGTATTTTCCAAAAATGCAAATAGTTAAACTTTTTCCTGTCTTTATCAGAAAAATCTATGGAATGCATGGATAACAATCTCAGATCTACGTGACACTGTCACCAAAAAAAGACACAGATTGCAATTGCTGAGGCAAAAGTTAAAACTAGCCTCTATTCTCAAGGGTCAAGTAAGCTCCATTCCTGGTTTCTACTTTATATTGCAGAATTCTGTTGGAATATTTAGCCGCAGAATTATTGTATAACATGGGAATCTTTGACCCAGAGACACGACCATATAAATCTCTTTTTTCACACTTGAATCATTTATTGTCAATATAAACTTGGACTGCAATTCCGCTTAGAAATATTTGGCTTCAATTGCTGAAAAAAAAAGGTCCAATCACGGGTATTTTTTTTATCAATTGGCTTACTGGCGTATCATAACTGATAGTTGCATTAATTATTTTTCATGATAGATGCTCCGTCATCAGATCTATAGTTTTATCGAGTTTTATGTAGCTTAAATTCTATAGACTATAATCACGAATGCATATAGTGAGTAATCTTTCCAGTAAAGGTGGTAAAATTTATCTGTTCGTCATGCTGAATGGTGACTTGCTACTTGTTATATGAAGAGGGCTATGGCACAAAATTGCAAAATGTGCTTGGTTCATTGATATGTAAAATTTGTTCCTCTCATTTCCTAAACTGAAGACCCCCAAAAAGAATAGATTGAGGTATATGCTGTCGATGATCTATTTACTGGCAATATGTCATAATGGAAATTAATGACATACTTAGTCTTGACGGAAGCTCTAGATATCCATATTGCATGAACATAAAACTAAAATTGCCGAAGGTGCTTGCTTCCCAAACTGTTCAATTTTCAGCTTGATTGTCTTCAGTTCCTTTGCAATGTCTGAGCCATTCTGAAATTTGAAATTTTAGCATCTGGCCATGGGGATTTTTTTTTAATTCTTTTAACAAGGACATTTTAGGTATCACAGTATTTTATTTTTTATTTTTGGGGAAAACTCCCTTGAAATGTAAAGGGGAATAACCTCAAGAGCATCTGTTAGTTTTAAAAAGAGAGGTAGTTACGTCATGTGGTGACTTTATTATCCTCTCTTATTGTTGATATCTACTTTGAAAGCGCTAGAATAAACACTGATCTTGACATGTCGATATTTCTTAGCTTTGAGGTCCTGTTTTAAATTTTCTCAAAAGTAAAATCAGATTTAGTTGCTCCCTAATTTTTTCATGTTGAATTTGACTGCTGAGAAATATAGCAATACTAATTTGGAGGGGGTTGTTCCTCCCTATAGGCTACAATTTATTGCTTCCTAACTTTTTACCCGTAGTTAGATGGATACTTTTAGATCAATAATTTTGGTAACTGGTTGATGATCAGATTCAATATGAGAGCATTTTAAAGGTTTTTTAGATGGAGTTGCTTATATTTTTTCATATGGTTGTGTGCTAGTGACATGTAACAGCAATCCTTTAAACCTGTATAGTTTGTACAAGCAATCCTCGCGTGAGTTGTGGGTTAGTAGTGTAAATTTCTTTTATGCTAATGTTTTATTTTATTTATTTGTTTTCCAACTAATTTCTCCACCGGGAAGTTATCTCTGGATTGATCTGAACTATCTGTTCTCTCTCTTTGTTGGTGGGTATGTGCCCTATGGATGTGGGTATGATTTAGATCATTTCAGTTCGACAAATCTGAATTAAGTTCATATTTCTGATATAGATGTCCTTTTTGGAAGATTGGTCTTCTTTGGATAAAGATCACTCAATTTCTTTGCTGGGAGCTATTGAAGCTTTGAAGGCTAGCACTCTCCGTCTTCCGATTGTTGGAGGAGCAATTGTATGTGGCTGGCAGTATTCTTTTCTTTGTCGCTAATATTCTAAACCATGTCTCAAGGGTAAAACTAATTTCCTTTGACAAAATCAAGAATATTTTCAATTTTGACAGGCCGACCTGCAAAGCGTGAAAGATACTATTAGTTCCACAGTTGATGTAATGCAGACAATGGCATCCTCAATATGTTCACTTCTGACTAGGGTATTCCCATTTACTCTTGTTACTGCATGCTTTACCTTGGGATTGATCTATATTGTCAAAGATACACACCCCTCCTTAATGACTCTGGACCCAATAATATAGGACCATTTTGCCTTGTTTGATAAGAGAAAGAAGGGACTAGAATGTCATTTTGAATTTCAGCCGAAAGCTGTTGTGTTTGCATGGCTGACCTATGCAGAACAATGTCAATCGCATTTCAGGTCGAGGAAGTGAACTCATTGGTGACTGAACTTGCAAAAATCATTGCTAAAGAGCGTGCTTTACTTGAACAGTGCATGTATTTTATATCCATGCTAGCAGCAATGCAGGTAAAACACAATTTTCTCGTTCTTATAATATTTTGTATGACTGTATCATTTACCAGTGATTATTCATTATCCAACGGAGCCTAACAGGTTAAAGAAACTAGTTTGAGAACGCATATGCTACAACATAACTGTGTATCATCAGCCTGAGAAGACCGACCCTTAGAACTGATCATATTTGCTAACACTACACCAAACCTTTTTCGAACTATCTGGAGGTAGCATTCGTTGATGTCAGAATGGAACGGCTGACTACTCTCGGAATTTCATACAGGATTTTTTTTAACACGTGAATGCTTCAGTCCTCTGTAATCCATCCAGGTATCCAATGTTACAGGAAATTATATTTAATTCTTACCACTTAGTTGTGCACAGTCTCTCTTTCTTTTTCTTACTTTTTTTCTGCTTGTTAAGGAAAATGAAAAACTGATGTAAATAATGTAATATCATCCTAGTTACACTGTTATTAACCAGTTCTTGTTCTAATCTTAGTGCTACCAGAATGTGTTTTTATATTAAATTGTAATGGGCAGGATGCATTTTTTCAGTGTTTTAGCTTTTGACAAGTGTCATTAGCAGGGGGGACCCATTAAGGGCCCAGTGGGGGCAAAAGCCCCCACTGGGCCAAAAAAAGAAATTGGCTTCTAAGAAGCGCCCACTGGGCCAAAAAAAATAAAAAAAAAAAATTCTCTTAAAAAAAAAAAGAATCCCACCCAAGCCCGTCTTCTGAAATGAGCCCAGCCCAGTAGCCTGTAGCCCCAATTCCTTTCCCTTTTCCCCCGATTCCTTCCCCTTTCCCCCCAATTCACTTCGTGCGCTGCCCCGAATTAAAATCCTTTTCATTACCCCCAATAAAACTTTCCGACTGAAGACCAGCGCGGCGACTGGCATTTTCTCCATCTCGACGAGCGTTCGGACTTCGCAGTTCGCACTACAAGTCAAGCCTGGCGTTTTCAGAATCGGCTAGGGTTGGGCGATTAGCATTTTCAGAATCGGCTGCTGCTCAATTCATTTCTCCCCTACATCAATTCACGAGAGTCTGAGACAGTTAGACTTAGACACGAGGTATATTTCAGTCAGTGCAAGTTTCTTGAATAGTTTAGCCTCAAAGAAACGGTGTTGGATGTTGATTACATTCATTTATTTTGAAAGCATTCATTGATTTTGTTGCCCCTGCCACCCTGGTACTGGTAGCCATAGTATTACTCTAGGGTTATTTTAAGTATCATACTGGGTTACATTATAATATTTTTTGTTTTCATTTGCCTTTATCTGCTTTTGTTGTTGGAGTTGTGTGTCTAAGTGCCTTTGTTGGTGTATTGGTGAATTTGGTGTCATAGTGTGCATACTGCATATGTTGTTTCCTTAACAAGTCTTGTGTTGTGTGTACCTCTATATGCTTATGCTGGTTCACGTGTGTCTTCCGTTTGGTGTTTCTTTGATGGTGTCTTCATGTGTCCATAATGGTGCCTTACTGCCTTCACTTGCCCAGTATGGTGTCTACATTGTTGCATTTGTTCCGCAAGTTACTTTATTTTATTTTTTTCGTTGTCAAAATTAGTGAATATTATCTTTATTGTTTAAAATTATTTTTTAGTCATTGTGTCCGCCCCCCTAAAGAATAATCCTGGGTCCGTCCCTGCTTCTTGTCCAAGTTATATGGATGTTTAAGAGTTCCCACTAAGTAATTTCAAACACACATCCACAATTTTTACTCACAAATTAAGATAATTAGTAAACACATATTTGCTAAAATAACTTGAGAAAAGAACCAATAAAAAGCTTCCTTGAGAGTACGTTTGGCTAAGTACTTATATTGAAATAACTTTTTATCCAAAATATATTTGAAAAGTTAATTTTAAGTAAAAAAAAAAAATTATTTACTTTTTGGAGATATATATTTTTAAGCAATTCATTCAGAAATAATTAATTATTTCCTTTGCTCTTAAAATAATAAAAATCTTGCTTATTTGCTCGTAAGTAAATGTTTTAAACTCAACCAAGCCTGTTTTATTCCTTTATACACCTTTAGTTTACTTTATTAACTCAAAGATATTTATGATTCATGACTAATTACGATAACTACATGGTAAACAAAATAAAATATATGGACCACCTAATCACTACGGAATCCTTAAGCTATAAATTAATGCTATGAAAGTTCTAAAGTCGAACTTAGGAACTAATTTTTTATTAATCCTTAAGCTGAACATCATAATCATAGCTTTAGCTATTATATCAAAATGATTCAGATTCCAAAATCGACTGCCGGTGAAAATATATCTGCATAAAATAAAATAAAAAAGTAGAAATTGAAAGAAATCTGTCTAAGGAGGAGCATGTTGACTGGATTCCCTGGAGTGCAGAAGATGCAAATAACTTACCTAACTTCATCCTTTTTCAACAAAGCAACAGACTTCAAAAGGTAACACTTGAGGACATTTGGCTACGCTTGAAAATAAGTAGAAGTTAATTTTAAGTATTTTCTTTCTAAACATGTTTCGACTAATTCACTTTTACCCTATTTCGGATGTTCTAGAGCCTCGGAGGGCTAGATAGAGCCTCAACATCAATTGTAGTGCTTCGTCTTTGAGGTAGTGGATCGGCGGAAACTTCGGTCTAATTTGACTTTTCTTTTATTTGACATTGTGAACCTTCCTTTGACTTTCTTGTTGACTTCATGTCCATGTGGTTTTCCACGCGGCAACTTTTCCTTGAGCCTTGGATGTCAGGCATAACAGTTGGTGTTGTCAAAATTCGGCCATTGATTTAATAAACAGTTTTAGAAATGGATGAATGTAATGTTGCCAAGTGTGAGTTGTCAACCAATATTGTCAAACTAAATTGTACATGTAGCATGATTATTTTGGAGATGGAGCTTGAGGAGCACGAGGCCTTCCTTTCCTTCCAAAGTATAAATCTATTATAGCAAATTCTTCAATTCCAATTTTCACAAAGTCTTACTGTCACGCCATTTCTTGTATATGCAAGTGACAATTTTTTTGAAATTTGTAGGAGAAATTTGTTCGTCTGTTGATGAAAAAGCTAGCAAGGCTAAATCCTTCAAATAGAGGAAAGGGAGGAAGAAAATGTAACGAATCTCTACTTGCTATGTTTGTTGAATAGTTTTACACTAGTGCCAAGGGGCATTTTACTTCTAATTGTTATATTCAGTGGGTTGGTCCAACCAAGAGCAAAATGGAAATTTTTCAATGTCATATTAAGCACGGTACACTAAATGCTATTTCAATCTTGACTGAGAAAAACAAAAAATTGATGACATTGTTGTTGAATTAACGTCTTTGTAAGTCAAATCGCGATATACTCGAATCAAATTACTAATTATATTGATGAATTAATGAAGATAATGATTCGAAGTGTGTGACAAGTTGTAACGTGATTATTTAGTTGATAAAAAGGGGGTCGGCCGTGGAGTGTAGTAGAGAGAATCAAGATTTACTTTGAATGTGTAAACTTGCATTAGTCTCCAATGGTGTTCGGTGTGGTCTTTTACACAACTAAAGGGGAAAAAGATCCGTTGGATGGCCAGGCACGTGGGTAAATTAGATCCAATGGTCCTTATTTACGTCAATCAATCAATCAGACCATTTAATAATGAGATTTCCATATCTCCAATTATGGGCTAAGGATTTGACTACATAGGTGTGCAGAGGCGGCACTGGCAGTGTGTTGTCTTGTCAGTCATTTCATAAGGACTGCGTTGGCTGATCAACCCCGCCTCGTCAAGGACGAGCCCTCATTGCGGGCCTCCGTAAAAGGGGATTGGATGGGCGATTTTTATGCTGGGTTTGTCCCAGTTCTCATAGAACTGGGTCACCCACATTTCCATGTTACGTGTGACTTCGTCCGTTTGCCATGTGATATATTTTATTTTACGATTATTTATATGAGTAACATCAGTCCCCTAAGTCCAGCTCTGATTATTTATATCGTGCGTGAACTTTTGAAGTTAGAGAAGCGATGGGATCGACGTCTTCACTTGTTTGCTAGAATCGATGTGGGGTTTCCCCATTTTCTTCTTAAATCCTGTAAAATAATTAGGCTTGCATCAATAAAGGCAGTTCTCTGTAGATCCCCTGAGATATGAGGCGTGGCCTCCTCGTGTGGACCAACTGTACAAATGTAGAGCCTTCTTTTGTGTGGATGAACAGTGTGGAGGCGGGGTCTTTTTGTATATAGACGAGCCGCATAAAGGTGACCTCTTAATCCGAGATGAGGCATTTTGGATGAATTACTGAACCCTTACTTTCAGTTAGAGCCCCCTGGTCAGCATGTTCTTATGATTTGGTAAGTGTTGATTCCCAACGAATGACAACTGGATATTCTAATCATTTCAAAGGCTCGAGCGACGTGCGCATTTAATGTGCAATGATGATGATGTTACACTTTCATCCAGGTGCACGCGGATTCTAAGCAAGTGTGTGGAACGGGCTTATCTGGGCCTTTGATTTGAAATTTAAGTAGGCGTCTTTTTGTTTTAACGAGGATGATGAAGTTACAGGTGGATGGTCTAGATTAAGTCATGAGAACATCCAACGGTATAGGGTTTATTCATTGAGCTATATAAGGAGTTGAAAACCCACTTTTTCATATTTTTCCACTTCCTGAGATTTTGTGAAGACAAGTATTGAAACTTCCTTTCATCCAAACCCACCACCCTTGCAATTGCCGACGATTGATTGCTTTTCTTTTACTTTGAGATCATCCGGGATTTAGGTTTTTAGAGTTTGTGTAAGTATTTTTCCATACTGAGGCATTTTTATCACTTCTTTTCACTTTTAATGGCTTCTTCGTCTAAAAAGAATGTTAGTGAGGGGCCTTCTGAAGTAGACATGGCTCTAATTGTGCGGAGGCTGAGATTCCTCCGATTATTCCTACTGGGAGGACCATAGAAGCGATGGGGGGTTTCCATAGTACTAGGGTGACGTGTGAGGACCATGTTGACTGTAGTATTAGGTGGGGGCCTCTTTGTGGCCCACCAACATAAATGAGAATGAATTGAAGAATTATAGGTAGACGTACGATATAGAGATGTTCGTACCGACCTAGGAAGAGAGAGCCTGCTTGCCCAAGGAGGGGTGTGTGGCTGCAAGCGAAGTGATTCTGGCTGGGGGATTAAGACTGTCTCTGCACCTATTTTTTAGATTTATCTTTAGGCAATACAACATGGCCCCCACCCAGTTAGTACCTTATGCATGGAGCTAAATAGCATGGGCATTTCTTCTCTAGTAGTACCTTATGCATGGAGCCAACTGGCAGAGGCCTTTCTTCTCTGGAAAGAGGTTACGCTTGGCGACATCCACACCTTTTTCAGACCCTCTTTCAGCCCCGAGTCTCTAATAGGGGGAATGATTGTAAGGGGTGTTACTGTATGAACCTTTGGGGCTCACATTCTTCCTTCATCTGCGGTCAGGCCTTTAAAGAGGAAGCTCGTCCTCTCCAAAAACGTCGGGCCTCCTCCTCCACCTAAATGCCAATCTACCTTGGATGAATCACTGAATCGTCCCATTCTCATCGAGCCCATTTCTGCCTTGAAGGTGGTCCCATTGAAGAAGGGGGCAACCTACTGAGGAAGAAGAAGAAAAGCGTAGAATCGAGTATCCTCAGTGAGGATAAAGCTCAGAACTTATTGGGTGGGAGATCAGACGAGATTGCTCCTGCAGTTATGGAGATGCTCCCCGCAAATGTCCAAAGGGCAACATGGTTTAGTCACAAGTATTGGACCGACAAGTACTCTTCATACGTTGAAATTTGTGACATAGCTGACTTAATGGAGGCAAGATAGCCATGCAAGCCCGTTCCCAAAGTTTCTTGATCAATGCCCAGATGGAGGTGAGGCAAATGCAGGGGCTCATCCAAGATTACTTCAACCGTGCCCAGAATGCCAAGTTTGCCTCGATTAAGGCCAAACCCGAGGTTGCCACTGCTACTAAAGCTGGGAAGGCTTCCAAGTTGAAATGTGCTGAGGCCTTATCTAAGGTGGAGGCCCTCTCCAAGGAAAACGAAGGGTTCAAGGAGGAGGCTCACCTATGTAAGGCTGAGATAAACGCATTAACGAAATGGATTGAGAACTCCGACAATCTCTAAAAAATCGCTTCATCAGCCTTAGAGGCTGCTAATAAAGAGAAGGGAGAGTTGAGAGCTCACGTTGTCGAGCTTACTGCTGAGGCCTCAACCTTTGGTGAGCAACTAAAGAAATTTGGGGATGCGGTAGTGCATGACTATGTGACCCACTTTCATGAGACAACAGAATATGAGGGGCTTGAGATTCACTGGATGAAGGTTGCCTATACTGAGGTCTTCAATAAGCTATCTGAGCTCTATCCTCAAATGGACCTAGCTGTTGTGAAGGGGAAATTTTTTCCTACCGAGACTTCTACTCCTGCCCCTGAGGTCGAAGATTCGGTGGAAGAGGTCGACACCCATGACGGAGAAAACCAGCAGGACGAGGCCGCTTCTTAGGGCATATTTTTATTGTTATATATTTGTATTGGATCCCTTCCCCCCTTTGTACTTGCATTTTGATTCGATGTGCATGATTTTATATTTATTTGTTAAGATTTGTGTTATGAACTTGCTATAATGATTACAACTAGCTTATCGCTGCATGACCACACTCAAGCTCGGCAAACCTTTGAAATTGCCCCCAACGCGTTGCATGGGCTCGCCATAAGTATACTTAGTGGGTTAATAAGTGTAACAATTAATGGGTAATGGGCTCGATGTATCTATCGTGTGAACTTGTCATATTTCAACACTCAATTCGTCATGTGGACTTGCCATGTTTTAACTATTGATGGAAGTGTATGAGCTCGTCATACTTAAAGCAATAATGTATGAACTTGTCATAATTGATAAGTTGATGGAGATATGGGTTTGCCATATATTAACCGTTGATGGAGATGTATGAGGTCGTCATACTTAAAGCAATAATTTATGAACTTGCCATAATTAATAAGTTGATGGAGATGTATGAGCTCGTCATACTTAAAGCAATAATTTATGAACTTGTCGTAATTAATAAGTTGATGGAAATATGGGTTCGCAATATATTAACCGTTGATGGAGATGTATGAGCTCGTCATACTTAAAGAAATAATTTATGAACTTTCCATAATTAATAAGTTGATGGAGATATGGGCTCACCATATATTAACCGTTGATGGAGATGTATGAGGTCGTCATACTTAATAATATTTGTGAGCTCATCACAATTAATTAATGACCATTTGATTTCCCGCAAGTGAACGAGATTGTGAACAAGTACTATATTGATGAACAGAGTGTCGAACCCATGAGAACTACCTATTTAATCTAGGTAAAATTAATTGTAACTTTAATCGAATAGCAAACAAATTTTGTGATTTTCTTAATACTAATTCCTAAATTATCAATTAAACTAATGAAAATAAGTAAACATGTTTTTTAAATATGTGAGATGCATTGCTAAGTTATCGAATCCCCTTATTATTTCATTTTTAGTGTAACAATTCAAGTGATAATTTGAAATCATTCATGTTGGTCAATGCTCCTAATTTAATTGAAAACTTCTCTCGATAGCGGTCAAATCTATTCCTCTCATGTGACCTTTTTATCTCTCGATAAAATATGCAAACATGATAAATGCATTAATAAGTACTAAAACATCTATTGAAATCATATAAAACATAGAGGTATATCTCTATCCTTTATCGAACCTTACAATGTTTATTATATTGTGCTTAAATCTTATTGTCTCTCTCGATAACAATAAAATCCAGTAACAATTCAATTTGTGATCAAGCAATTGAAAAGAACGATAAAATGATAATAAACATCCACAAATCAAATCAAATTTAAGTAAAAANACAATGTTTATTATATTGTGCTTAAATCTTATTGTCTCTCTCGATAACAATAAAATCCAGTAACAATTCAATTTGTGATCAAGCAATTGAAAAGAACGATAAAATAATAATAAATATCCACAAATCAAATCAAATTAAAGTCAAATTAATTAATTAAAAACTAAAAATATCATAACAATGGTTCATCTCATCCTAACAATGTATAAAATTAGTGTACCATATTGAAATTACAAAAAATCATATTTAAGTGAAAAGATATAACCTAAATTCTCGATAAATTGAGAGATGAAGATGAATCTTAAAATCCTGAATCTCTTCAATAGTTTTTTGATCAATCTACACTTGCGCCTTCTCTTCTATGTCCAAAAATTAGGTTTGAATCTTTACTTGATTGAATTCTTGCAAATCCCTTCAATTCTCTTACAAAAATTATGGATTTTCCTCCTTTGATGATATTAATTAATGAATATTGGAGTATAATATGTACATCAGAGGTCTCTCATATGTATTCTGCTGTAATATATTTCTAGGAGTCGAAAATTGGTGAAAATCACGTCCAAATTGACTTTCAAAAGAGTTCTAATCGAATAAGGAAAGTCGTCTTCGCGTGCGAATTTTTTTGTCTCTACACAGCAGTCGGTATTTTGGCCATAATTTTATCTCTTGATATCCAATTGATGCAATTCAAAGTGAGTTGAAAACATAACTTAAAGAGATATAGCTTTGATAGAAATATTATTTTTCCAATTCGGACGTTTACTATACCAAAAATCGATTTCAATCTTCGACTAGAAATCTGGAATATAATTTGTGCGATTAGAAATTGATGTTTATCATATTCCATTCCTTTTTGAGTTCTGATTCCATCCAATTGTCTCATAAAAATCTTTGAAGTATCATCTTTTGGTCCAAATCAACTATTGAGTATTTTCAATTTGGTCCTCAGACTTTGGATTTTGCCATTTTTCACCATTTTTCGTTTCTTTCTTTCGATTCTTCATTCAACCATTGAGTTTTACCTATATAACATAAAAATAATAATTTATGATATATTTTGTCGAAAGAACTACCAAATATCGATATTTTAAAACCTTGAATAAGTGTATAAAATAAACTTATCAATTAACTACAAATGAGAACTTTCATTGATCATAAACGGTGCATATACAGAAGAGGGTCTTATTGATAATACATTCGAATGTGCTTCACATTCCATGGGTAGGGTTGCATCTTCCAATCAAGATTTTCAATTAAGAAAGTTCCTAGTCTAACCTCATCTGCAATACGATAAGGGCCTTCCCAATTTGGGCCCAATGTACCGACCCCAAGCTCCTTTGACGACAAAAATACCCTTCTGAGTATCAGATCGCCCCTCCTGAATGATTTGTGTTTAGCTTTGCGATTGTAGTACCGTATCATTTTTTCTTTGATAGATGGCCAACTTGTCAAGAAAGTCGAGTTCACAACGACTTGTAAAAAATCTTGCTAAACTGTAAGCATCAAGGCGATGGCAAGCCCACCTCAACTGGGCACATCGCCTCTGCCCGTAAGTCATGGAGAAAGGGGTCTCTCCAGTTGACGTTTGGCTGGTGGTACGTATTGCCCACAGCACATAGGGGGAGCTCGTCTACTCACGCCCCTTGGATTCATCTATCTTCTTTTAAGAGGTGCTTTATGGTCTTGTTGACTGTTTCAACTTGACCATTTGCTTGGCTATGATGAGAAGAGGAGAAGTGTTTTTTGATCCTAGCTCGTCACAAAAATCCCGGAGCTTCTTGTTGTCGAACTGTCGCCCATTATCCATGACTATTGAGTGGGAAATTTCGAACCGACATATGATGTTTTTCCATAGGAACTTGGAAGTATGAGCCTCAGTGAATTTAACCGAAGGTTCAGCTTCGACCCACTTAGTAAAGTAGTCAATGGCGATCGCGTAATTTGCTCCTCATTTTTCCCTTTGGCATGGGCCCTATCAGATCGACCCTCCATTTTGTGAAGGGCCATGGGCTGGACACCACTGTTAACTCCTGGGATGGTTGCCTCTGAATGGAGGAGACACGCTGGCACTTGTCATTTTTTTAACAAACTAAAGGGCATCTTTCTTCAAAGTTGGCCAATAGTAGCCTCGTCTCAGTACTTAATGGGCCATTACTAGTCCTTCAGTGTAGTTGCCACATATTCTTTCGTGGATTTCTCTCAACATGTAATTCATCTCATCTCCCCCGGTGCACCTTAGGATGAGCGATGAAAACCCTCTTTTATATAGGACTTTGTCCTTGAGCATATAATGAGCAGCCTTATGCTTGAGTTTACAGGGCCTCTTCCTTATCTTCTGGTAAGGTGTGATTTTGGATATATGCTATGATGGGTCGCATCCATTAGAGAGTTTCTCCAACCCACATCATTTCCTTCGTTTTAGTTGTGGAGGGCCTGTGAAGGTACTCCATAGGCACAAACTCTCTAAGTCTTTGCTGCTTGCTAATTTCGATAGGACGTCCGCATGTAGGTTTTCAGCCTTGGGGACTTGGATTAATTCAAACTTTTTGAAGCAAGGGATCAGTTCCATTACCTTCTTCAGGTATGTGGTCATGCCTTTGTCATTGGCTGCAAAACAGCTATTGACTTGGCTTACGAGAAGTTGTGAATCGCTTCGGACCGCTAAAATTTTCACTTGCATCTCTTTGGCCAACTTGAGGCCTACTAAAAGTGCCTCATATTCAGCAGCGTTGTTGGAAGTTTTGAAACCGAACCGCATTGCACAATTGAGCTTGTGGCCTTCTAGGCTTTCTAGCAGCACTCCTACATCAGAGCCAGTTTCTCCAGCGAACCCATCTACAAATAGTGTCCATGTTGGAGGGTGTGTTAGTTCCATCGCGACATTGAAGTTCATTGCCTCTATGAACTTGGCGAAAAAGTCTGCCACTGCTTGTCCCTTTATTACGATCCTGGGTTGATATGTGATGTCGAACTCACTTAATTCTACAACCCATTTCATAAGTCTCTCATATGCGACTAGTTTTTTAAGCACTTGTTTAAGGGAGAGACTCGTCAAAACTCCTATGTTGTGGGCTTGGAAGTAAGGCCTTAGTTTTCTTGAAGCGATCATGAGGGTCAAAGCGAGGTTTTCCAAATCCGTGTAATAGGTCTCTGTCGGTAGGAGGGCTTTGCTAACATAGTACACAGGCAGTTTAGCGTTACCCTCCTCCCACACAAGTACCGAGCTTACTGCGTCGGCACTCACGACCAAGTATAATAACAAAGTTTCCTCTTCTCTGGGCTTCAAAAAAGGGGGGCTTGTCTCAGGTGCTTCTTCAGTCCCTAGAACGCCTCTTCACATTCTTTATTCCGGTGAAACTTTTTTCATCCATTTAAGGCCTTGGAGAAAGGGAAACATCTATAGTTTCCTTAGAGATAAATCGGTTCAGTGCCGCAAGATGTCCTGTTAAGCATTGTACTTCTTTTGGCTTACTAGGAGACTTCATGTTCAGTAAGGCTTTAATTTTCTCAGGGTTCGCCTCAATGCCTCATTGGTTCACCATGTAGCCTAGGAGTTTTCCAGAAGTGACTCCAAAGACACATTTTAATGGGTTCACTTTCATGTGATACTTTCTCAGGATGTCGAAAGTGGCTCGTAAATTCCCCACATGGTCTACTAATCTGAGGCTTTTTACCAGTATATCGTCGACATACAAAATCATGGAACATCCTGTTGACTAGCTGCTGATAAGTCGTCCCCGCATTCTTTAAACCAAAAGACATCACTTTGTGGCAATATAATCCTCGATCTGTAATAAAAGAGATGTTCTCCTCATTTGCAGGGTGCATGGAGACCTGGTTATACCTTGAATAAGCATCCATAAAGCTTAGCAGTTCGTGACCCGCGGTAGAGTCGACTAATTGGTCGATTCTCGGGAGTGGAAAACTATCCTTCAAACATGCTTGGTTGAGGTTTGAGAAGTCAGTGCAGACTCTCCATTTACCATTAGCCTTCTTTACCAGCACTGGGTTTGATATCCACTTTGGGTATGATGCTTCCCTGATGAACCCATTAGATATGGGCCTTTTCACTTTTTCTTTCAATGCAACATACCGCTCCGGATTTAGGGCTCTCCTTTTTTGTCTGTGAGGAGTTAACTTTGGATCCGCATTGAGCCGGTGGTAGCTGATTTTGGGATCAATACCAAACATGTCTTCATGCTTCTAAGCGAACACATCCAGGTTATCAAGCAGGAAACTTTTAAGCTTGGCTTTCACTTCTGGTTCGAGTCCTTTTCCAGCTTGTAGTGACTTTGTTGGGTCGTTTGGGTTTACGGAGAAAGTCTCCAATTCTTCTACTAAGGTAGCCTGCAAGTTAGATTTTGTGACCCGTGGATCTAAATCCACTTCGATGACCCCTTCTTCAAGGGCATCTATCATATTAACTTCTTCCCTTGTTTAGAGGTTAGGCCTTCTTCAGGTGTATCAACCATTCAGTATCCGATAGAATCATGTTTACGCTCCTGGGTTCTGACTTTCTCAGGGAGCTAAGGTAATGCACTCCTAAACCTATCTGATCGCCTCGCACTGTGGCGATTCCTTCCTTGGTAGGAAACTTCATGCAGAGGTGGTGTATAGATGTTACTGCTTCCAATCCTTTCAGGGCAGGTCGTCCCAGAACTCCGTGATAAGCGGACCGATGGTCTAATATCAAGAATTCCATGAAATGTTGGGCTCTGAATGAGAACTCTCCCATTTCTACTACTAATGTGATCCTTCATCTAGATGTGATGTTGTATCTAGTAAATCCGTACAGAGGGGCAGTTATGGGGTCAAGCTCATGGTCTACAATCATCTTGTCAAAAGTGGTCCCGAAGAGGATGTTAACAGAGCTTCCATTATCAACTAGCATGCGCTTCAAACCATTTCTGACAAGAATAGCTCACACCACCAGTGCATCTCTGTGGGGATAATGAACTCCTGTGGCATCCTCCTGGGAAAATGTGATTGGTGGGGGTGCTTCCATCACTCCTACTAGTGTTGTTGATGAGGTAACTTGTCAATAGGAAATCTTTCGCTTCCCTTGCATAGTTCCTCATAGCATTTTTGGAATTTCCTCCTATATGCGGACCACCAATTATGGTGTTAATTTCCCTGATGGGTGCCTGGTTAATATTGGCTGCAGGCTCTCTTTTAGGCCTTTGACCTCTTATCCTATTTCTATCATCCTCGTGTTCCCTTCGAGGCGATTCGTTTCAACGATTCCTCATCTCTTCGTTGTTTTGAGGTCATTGCCTGAACGAATGGGCATTTGTTTGCCTACGATGGATATTTCTATCCTCAATAGGGGCCCTAGCGGGTCCTCCATAATATGGCCTAGACAGGCAATTCTCAATGTTGTTGCCATTGGTTCGGTGGTACGTGCAATATTGCCTATCTCTAGGCTCTCTTTGTCTGCCTCTGCCTCTGCATCTGCCTCTTCATTTGGGTAGATTCGACTGCCTGTGGGTATTAGGTCCAACCTCTTCATATGCCAAAGAGTACACGACGTTTAATGTGGAAGTAGCCAGCGCATATCCTGAGGTGTGGGCTATGGTGTGTCCCGCTTGGGTCCACTACTGGTCCACAGATGGGATGCAGGACCCCTCCGTTGCCTTTGGGATAATGGGAGCCCCATTGAGGCCTTCCCTTAATGCATGTTGAGGCCTTCCATTAATGTAGAAAAGGCCTCTTTCTTAGTGACCTGCTCACAGTAAGTCATTTCATCTGTAAAGCGAGCCAGGTAAATTTTTAGAGTTTCTCCTGCTTGTTGCCTCATGTCATATAGTCTCTGGATATGGGTTTCTCCCTCTTTGCTTGACAAGTACTGATTTAGAAAGTCCTTCTTTAGGTCTGGCCAACTCTTGATACTGCCAGGGGGAATGTGATTATACCAAGTTTCAGTAGATTGACATTTCAGTGCTGGCGAGGCTCCTCGCAGAGACATTTGAGTCTTATAGTTGTTAAGGTGTTTTGCAACGTCGCCTCTTCCTTCGTACTTATGTATTTTCGGCGGTATAAAGTGGTTGGGAATTGGGGCCCTCCTTAGTTCTTGGGAGAATGGCAAACTTTCATCATCGTCATCCAATTCGAACGACTTACAAAGGCCATCAGAATTGTTCTCTTCTGCTTGATAGCGAGGCTGTGATGTTCCCACCTGATTTCTTACATTTGCTACGTCTCTTCTCTTTCATCTATTTCTAGGTGGTGGTGGCACTCCTTGAGGCTCATACCCCTGATGTTGTTCTTGTCCCCCTTGAGCCGAAAAAGGTTGTTGAGGCCTATTTATAGGTCTCGTGGGTCCAATCCTATCAAAGACACTGACAGACATTTGAGGCTCATGTTCCTGAGGGTACTCCGAGGAAAAATCCACTTCCATGGGGACATCGCTGTTATGGTGGCTTGTGACATAGTTGTAGAACTGTCAACCTCTACTTCTCTTTCCACTGGTTCATTCGTTCCATACACTTGTGGATACGTTGTTATATCATTTTCTTCATCCTCCTAGTGAGAAGTTCTGTGCTGAGGCACTTGGGACCCAGCTTGTTGTTGTATTTGCATTAGCAGCTGTTGCATGACAGCATTTTGTTGGGTCATATTTCTCATGTTGGCGGCCATTTCTCCAACCTCTTGTGCCAGGCGTGTAGTTGTACCGCCTCTTCTATGGCGATGGTGGGGACAACGCATGTTTACATTTGTGTGGATAACCACTCCTCATGACCTGAACTCATCAAGTTTCTTGGATTGTTTTTTCAATATGGTTCTTTGTGCAAGAACCAAAACCTTTCTTCAGGGCTCTTTACTAATAGATTTTACAACTAGTATGTACGTGGTTATGGTATCAAAGATTCCCACCGACGGTGCCAATCTATTGATCCCAAAAAATGGACTAATGACTTAGCCAACAGAAAATTAGAAATTCAAGTCTTTGTAAGCCAAATCGCAATATTCTCGAATCAAATTCTAATTATATTGATGAATTAATGAAGAGAATGATTCGAAGTGTGAAACAAGTTGTAACGTGATTATTTATTTGATAAAAAGGGGGTCGGCCATGGAGTATAGTAGAGAGAATCAAGGTTTACTTTGAATGTGTAAACTTGCATTAGTCTCCAATGGTATTCGGTGTGGTCTTTTACATTTAACTAAAGGGGAAAAGATATGTTGGATGGCCAATCACGTGGGTAAATTAGATCCAATGGTCCTTATTTACGTTAATCAATCAATCAGACCATTTAATATTGAGATTTTCATATCTCCAATTACGAGCTAAGGATTTGACTATGTAAGTGTGCAGAGGCGGCGCTGGCAGTGTTGTCTTGTCAGTCATTTCATAAGGACTGCATTGGTTGACCAACCCCGCCTCGTCAAGGACGAACCCTCATTGGGGGCCTCCGCAAAAGAGATTGGATGGGGGATTTTTATGCTGGGTTTGTCCTGGTTCGCATAGAACCAGGTCACCCACATTTCCATGTTACATGTGACTTCGTCCGTTTGCCATGTGATGTATTTTATTTTATGATTATTTATATGAGTAACAATTATTTTGTTTCTTGGTGTGTTATTGCTTCTTGGTCTTGATACTGTGGAATCTTAAATGTAAATATGAACAAGACAACTTTTAATCGTTTGTTTTGAATTTCTATTTCAATTTGATGATTTCTCAACAACATGGAGATAAAAATTAATCTAGCTAGTTATATATGTAACTATACTGCATGTATATCAAGTTCTGCAGCTCATTTACAAGCTTGGAAATGCTAGAAGATCATGAATACAAGTACTATTGCACAATAAGAGTACGCAAAAAAATAAAAGTTCCGCACGTCATTTACAGATGAGCAATGCTAGGGCTGGATATGGTCCAATTCGGTTCGGTTCTCTTCAGAATCGAATCGAATCAAAAAATTTGGGTATTTAGTAAGTGGAACTTTTGAGTCCAAATTTAATTATAGAATCGTTCGGGTTCGATTCCATTCTGTTTGATTTGGTTCTATTCGATTCCCGGGTTCAATAAGTAATTTTATTTATATTTACAACAACACTACGTTAATTTGACCATGACATGTTCAATATTAACTCTTACTAAATAACGCAGTTCAATCTGGTGATATTTTTTGCACATTTCTTTGTTGAGTTCTTCATAAATTTAACTGTTAAAATCGTAGAAGATGAAAATAGCAAGTTTGCAATAATAGAATGACAGAAACGACACTACGATAGAATAAGAGATTTGGATAAAATTTAGGTCAATTTGATTAAGTTGGGTTTGGCTGGAAATTGAAAATAATAAAATCATATTTAAGGTTAGAGCTAAATTAATTAGTTAGAAAATTCATCTAGAAAAAAATAAAATAATTTAACTTATTTAATATAAAAAAAATTAAGGATGTTCGATTATTATTTTGTTTTTAGGTTCTAGGTCTAGAACCGAGAATCGAACCAAACATATCGGTCTTCGATTTAGATACTTGTTCGGGTATTTAATTTAAAAGAATCGTTCGATTCAATTCTGTTCGAGTCCAGTTCGATCCGGTCCAGTTCAGTTCGGGAGTTTTGTCAAGTCCTAAGCAATGCTATGTATACAAAATTAGGTTACAAAAATTGTTGACAAAATATGTATTGACAAGATGTGGATCAATGATTTCAAAAATTATTTTTTAAATCATTAGTCCAAATCTTGCAAACACATTTTTTGTCGACCATTTTGTAACCCAATTTTGTACGCATAATATTGCTCTTTACAGATTTTAAAAGCATGTATCCCATTATACTACTGGACAGCTTTATTTTTTTAAATTTTTTTTACGCAGGAACCGCATCTGCTAGTTATGACAGTAGTGTTTTGTGCAGAAGGTTTAGTTGAACAGTGAAAATGGGAGTTCCGGTGCTGATAACGGTAATGGTTGATTTACTGAGATCCTTGTACAATTGCAGGCATTTGGACATGAGATTAAGGAGCATGAGGCCTTCCATTTCTTCCGAAGTATTCTTCGATTACGGCAAATGCTTCCATGACAATCTTGATCAAGTTAGGCTATCATGGCCATTTCTTGTACATAAAAGTGAGAAATTTTCCTGAACTTATAAAAGAAAATTGTTTGTAAGTTGATAAAAAATCCACAGAGGCTAAATAGTTTATATAAAGGGAGGGGAAATGTAACGAATCTCTATTTTGCAATTTTTGTTTAAACCTTTTACATAGGTACAGTTGAAATGCAAGAAGGAAAATAA
>CAIGRR010043157.1:0-10179 GCA_903798365.1 Fraxinus sp. 1973-6204
ATTTGGGCACCCTTACAAACCTTCAAACCTCCACCTCCACCAAACACCTCCTAACCCTTTGAATCAAGAATAGACAATGAGATGAGATTCTTCTTCAAATTTGAAACATGTCGAACCTGGCCAAGTGTTCTAATTGTCCTATTTAAAAGCTTCAATCTGACTGTACCAATCCCAGCAACCAGACAAGATACGTTATTTCCCATAAATAAGACACCATTCGAAACTGTTTTATATGTAGCAAACAAGTCCTTATTAGGACACATATGAAACACACATGCTGTTTCGCCTGAAATGTCTGAATGCCTATTTGCAACCATTATTTCTTTATTCTGCAATTTGTAGCAATCCTTCTTCAAGTGCCTCTTCTTCTTGCAATAGTTGCAATAGTCTCAGAAACCAATACTTCATCTTCTCTTTTGAATACAAAGTATCATACACCTCCTCTATGGTAAGAATATCATGACTATACAAGACCGTGTCTTTAAATGAAGAAAACAAAGCGGGCAATGAACATAATAGGATCAAGGCCAAATCTTCTTCATCATATTCTACTTCCAAAGTTTCCATATCAGCAACGAGCTCTTTAAATACAGTCAGGTGATCTTTCAATGATCATCATTCTTCCATTCGATGAGAGTATAACTTCAACTTGCTTGTCGGACTTCTAGTCATGCATAATTGCTCTAACTTCAACTATAAAGAAATCGTTGAATTCTCTTTCAAAAAGTCCTGAAAAATNGTCAGGTGATCTTTCAATGATCATCATTCTTCCATTCGATGAGAGTATAACTTCAACTTGCTTGTCGGACTTCTAGTCATGCATAATTGCTCTAACTTCAACTATAAAGAAATCGTTGAATTCTCTTTCAAAAAGTCCTGAAAAATGATATTTGATAGATGAAGATGAATGTAAGAACCTGCCTTCTTATCCTTTCGCAATTTCTTCTCCGCGGTCAAAGTTGTGCGCATCTTATCAATTCTCAGTAACGCATCATCCAAATCCAGTTGTGCAAGTACTGCACGCATCTTAACTTGTCATAGCAAAAATCTAGTGCTCCGATCTAAAAGCGGAATGTCATACTTCATAGAAGTCATCACGAACAAAAACTTCAAACAAATTAAACCCTACACTCTTGCGGAACTGATGAACCTAGACCCTGATGTCACTTGTTAGGATTGATACCACTTGTTGTGACACCAATCACCGGATTAAGATATTAAAATTATATGATAAATAATAATGAAGTATAAGATCAAGAACAAAAGAATAAAAGACAAGAATGTGACAGAGAAATTAAGAGATTTTATTGACTCAATAATAATGGAGAAGAGAGAAAAATATTACAATAGATCCTATATTATAGTAATCTATTTTCTCACACTTATAAAATTGTATAGAAGAGCCTAGTATTTATAGAAAACATATAGGGGACGTCCAAACCCTCTTGGTAGAGTTGTTGATAAAGTATGATGCAAAATGAAGTAGGAGAAGAAAAACACGAAAAAAACGGATAGCACAGCCGGCACCGCGGTGCCCATTCCCAGCAGTTAACTTCATTAAAAAGATGGAAAAGAATCCTCGTGTGTTTTCAATGCCAAAGCTCGAGGTTTCTATTGACCTCATTTTTTGTACCGTTGACGTGAACAACCGATATTGGGCACATTCACGTCCACAAAAGCTAATTTCACCACATTTGGATAGATTACTAGTTGACGATATTTCAAATTTGTACATGAGAGATGCTTTATAACACGAGACAAATATGTTCAGACGTCGACAAGATATATGAGAGAAATCGTACAATAAGGAATGATCAACAATAACCAAACCAAAAACTAAAATCAAGTATCTAACTTTATTGAAAAAAGATTTAACTTAAAAGGAGAGAATATATAGCGACGGTCATCCTACAACCTATGTTGACAAGACTTTGACATATTACTTAATACAGGGGTCATCAATCATTCGAATAAGATTTCATGAATTCATGATCTTCAAAGGTGCATCATTACTCATCGTGGCAGAGCTTCGGATTTAATTTGGTTGAGTCTCACCACTTCAGCAGGTCCATTCCATGAAATCGCTACGACAAAAGTTCTTCGATTGCAAGGGACTTTGGTAGGTCGTATGAACTCCATGTAGGATGCCAGATAGGCTTCACATGGGAGCCTTGGTTGCGAGGCGTAACAATAGTCCTCAAAGTCCATGTATGATTATTCATATCAAGCGTGAACTTCTGTGTTGAGCGAAGTTGAGTAAAGTTGCTTTGAGGCAAGTTTATTTTTGTAATTGTTAGGTTTTTCACAACATAATAGTCCACCAAGTCCAAGTATAGATATTGATATCATAGTTGGAGTTCGAAGCTAAATCTTATCCTCGTATGTCATCTATCCTTATGTAGTACTATACTGCTGAAGCTCCTTGGTAATTGAAAATAACTGAATTTTTTTATTCGCTGAAGCAGAGAAATGCTGAACTACTGAAGCTCCTTGTTTGAATTGGCATTAAAGTATGCTTTTAATAATGTCGTAAACGATTTGATGTTTTTGTACATTATCAAGAAAATACAACTGAAGTGTTTCAACTTCCAATGCACATACAACCATTATATATATAATACGCAATGATGGCTACGCTACTGCATTTTGTGAATGACGCACTGAGGCGTTTGCCTGTGCATATGCATGAGAAACACACATCAATCTGAAGAGTTGATGATAAAAATTGTTTGAATTCAACGCCTCAGATGAGGTTAAAAATGGACGTTTCAGATAGTGTAGATCTAGATCCAATGGATGTGCTCGGTCTTCCCTTCTTATAAAAGCTAAAAACCTACCATTATATTAGTATTTTACCTTTGCAAAAATATTCAAATCACTCTAACATTCAGAACTCTTCCTGCCATTTCTGTTCTCCAGTAACATCACGTTCTTAGAGATTTTCTTTATTTAGGTTATTTCTTTGTTTTCCATCTTCCTTTCATTCTATCTTTTTCGATTTCAATGGCTTCTGGGTCTAGTGCTAGCAGTGGAAGGGTGACCCTTGCAAGGGTTGGGAGCAAGCTCTGCTTAGGGGGTCGGACGAAAGTTTGTAGGCTATGAGTGGGTCATATTGACTACGAGGTGGGGTGGGGGACTACGAGACTCCTTCTGCCATGTCCTATGCGAAGTTAGTTGAAATTAGGTTGAAGTATACAATCCTAGATTCCATAGAACTCCTAGAACTGGAGGCCCATGAACATGCATGTGGTTTGAGGTCGGGATGTACGACCGTTAGTGAATTTCTCTTTAGGACGAGTATGCGTCTACCTCTGCACCCATTTTTTATATGGTGCTAAGGTCGTATATGTTTGCTCCAACTTAACTGTTGCCAAATGAGTAGAGTCAATTAGTTGGGGTTTACTTTCTTCAAAAGGAAACCTCACTTGGTGAGGATATGCCCCTACACTTTTCCAACCCCGTGTACTTGGGAAAGAAGAGTCAAATGAGTGGTACTAGAGGTCATGCCAATTCGACAGCCTCATTGAACGTAGCGAATTCTTTCTTGATTTTGGAGTGATGGCTTCTCGAGGTAAATACTGAGGTTCTGTGTCGATGCGTTTGATACTAGTATTGATTTTAGCATTGTATTTTTATTATTTGTAGATGACTTTGGGAAGAGAAATACCCCATCCCTGAAATGGCTTCTAGTTTGAGAGCTAATTCTACAATGAGCTCCCAAGCTTTGAAACAGTACTCCGGAGCTGCTAAGCATGTCGGGAGAAGCTTAAATGCCTCAGCAAAGAGCATGCTAAGAGAAATGATGAGGGGGAGCCTCGGAAATGGATGTACAAGGGCAATGGAAAGGTGGAGGAGGCCCAGAAAAAAGGAAGCTATCCCATGGCACTGGCTCTGCCTATGGGAAGTTCGGCACACCAAGTGCCCGAGTGGCCAAACTTGCCCCATCCCCATCCCCACCTCATCCAAAGCTGATGCAGTCTTCCTTTACTGCTGCAAAAGTTTAGAAGGCTAGGTAGGTTAGTGAAGAGGCTACGAAAGAAGTAGAGTAGACCTCTAAGGCGGTGAAGAAAACATCGATTGTCAGAACTCTTGGAAAATCAGTGAGATTTTTGGCTGGACAAGATGAGAAAATTGTCGTGAAAATGATTGATATGCTTCCACCTGAAGTCCAAGGTGCCACTACAAATTTCTATAAATTTGGGACTGATGGGTGGCAAAGTTATGTGGCCATCTATGAAGCGGTGACACTCAAATGCGTAACCAGGAGTCGGTTAGGAAGTTAGCCTCAGCAAAGTAAGAGATGAAAAGAATAAGGATTGAAGTTAAGGAGTTAAAGGCCCAACGTACTAAAGAGGCAACTAAGTAGGATTTTACCTTAGTGGAGATCGAGGCTTTGAAGAATAAAGTCTATGAATCCTAGTGCGAAGTGGCTTTCTTGACCAAAAAGGTTAAAACTTCAACAATCATCAAGAACTAACGGTCGAAGCTTTGGGCCAACTTAGAAAATGCTAGCCTCAAGGATGCAAATGGATTTTTGGAGACCCAAATAAGATACGTAGGAGGCTGTACAGGCTAAGGCTAGTGCTTAGAAGATAGGTAAGGAGACGGTGATGGATTACATTGCCAACTTCCAATTAGTTGAAGAATACCAGCACTTCGACATCTATTGGAAGAGATTCACTTACGTTGAGGTGGTAGATAGGGTGGGAGAGCTTTTCCCAATACTTAATGTTGTTGAGTTGAAAGCAATGTTCCTGGAGGAGGTACTTCAGACCCTTGCTGATGATGCGGTAGAAGCTGATGGTAAAGAAGTTTACAAAGACGCAACTCCTACTACTGAAGCCAGTCGTCAGAATCCCTACCCCCTCCAGCATAATATAGACTTTTAATTTATTTGCTATGTAATAACCGAGGCCCTCCTTTGTACAGTTATTTATGAATGGAGTACATTATTTTCTATCTTCATGTTTTCAATTTTGAGAAGTATTGGAACCTCTGTAATGTACATAATTTAAATACAATGGGACTTGCAAGATAAACTAAAATAAATATGATAATTTCCAAAAAACAAATGGACCTTTAAACATGTCGAACATGATTAAATTTGAGCAGACAAATGGAAACTAAAGCACATCTTCCAGCTAATTGTTTCAGCTTCTGTCATGACGTTCGGTTTTGTCGTGCCTCCAGGTAATCCCTTTAGGGATCTGATCCTCTTCTCTAAGGCTCCCACACTTCCATACATCGTGAATGGTTTATCCATGTAGGGGCTTGTCCCATGACGTCAGTGTCTTCACGGGAGGCACGTGTTGTACGTCTTGGAGAACCAATGAAATAATCCCTTTAAGGATCTGATACTTTTCTTCGAGGCACCCACGTTTCTATACATGATGGATTGTTCATCCATGAAGGGGCTTTTCTCATAACGTTCAACTTAGTCATGAGAGGCATGTGTTGTACGCTTCGAAGAACCCATGAGGTAATCCTTTTAGGGATCTGATCTTCTTTTTCGAGTCGTCTACACTTCATACATGGTGGATGGTTCATATATGTAGGAGTTTTATCATGAGAAGCATGTAACGTATGCCACGAAGATCTAATTGGGTAATTCCTTAAACGATTTGATCATCTTCACCGAGACGTCCACTCTTCCATAAATGGTGGATGGTTCATCTATACAGATCCTTCTCCCATGACGTTCGAATTCGTCATGGGACTCATTTGTTTTAAATCTTTTAACAAAACGTATTTTTATTCAATCACTTCAAAATATTTATACGAGATGGGAAAGATCTTCCAGTCTAGCGCCCATTCACTTGTAGTATATCCTAAGATGCTCTATGTTACACGTGCGAGGTTGCATTTTCCCATCCACGACTTCTATCCAGTTCTTCCCTGATATGGTACGGACCTTCCCAATTTGGACCCAGCGTACCTACCATCGGTTCTTTGGTGGATAGGAAAACCTTTTGAAGCACTAGGTTATTTGTCCAAAATGATCGTTTTTGAACTTTCACATTGTAGTAACTGTCGTCTTCCTTTAATGTACGATTAGTTTTACTTGAGATTCATCCCTCTTTTTGTCTAGGAATTCGAGATTGCATCTTCTCATGCTCCTTTGGAACGTCAAGTTTTCTTTTTAAGGTGTACTTGATGGTCTTGTTTAAGAACTCTACTTGTCCATTTGCTTGGAAATGATGAGGTATGAAATCATCAACGAGAGTTGATTGATCATCAAAATAGAGCCAGCAAGGATCTTCTACTCCCTCAGATACAGCGTAGGAGAGGACCCACTTCTCATCTAATGGATCACCAGTAGATCCAAGCACCCAATTCTAGAAAACACTTGCTTTGCTACATTAAACGCAGTACCCACGCTGGCTTACGAGGATATAACCCCTGAAACTAACATGTGACAGACCTCGAAGGTATAGCTCAACACTCTAGACACGTTAATCTTCGGAACAAATAAAGAAATGATTTTCCTCATCCTAGGAACTTGCCCCCGCCTAGGTATGACCAAAGACCTAGGCGCAAAAAGCTTAAGCCCCTCTGTCGAAAGCCATCCCTATGGCGAAGAAGAGAACATGATAGAGAAAAACCTAAGGAAGAACAACGAAAGCGTAGAGACCCTCTAGCTAATATGGAAGATACTAATATCCACAAAATTGATACAATTTTTGGAGGACCCTACATTGGGTACAGCACAAGGAATTCTCAAAGGAATTATGCTAGATAGGATAAAAACCTCCCAATGACTAGCTACATAGTGGATAGCAGTTCTCGAAGAAGGCAACTACCACCTATCGCTTTCACTAGGATGATGCTGATGGTGTACATTTTATTCATTATAATACCCTCGTGATAAGGGCCATTGTGGCTCGTAATGGGCTGAAACAGATGCTAGTGGATAATGGTAGCTCCGTCAACATCCTCTTTGGAGCCACTTTTGATAAAATGATTGTCGATCGTAAATTGACTCCCATCACCACCTCATTGTACAGCTTCACCGGTGACAACATCATCCCAAGGGTAAAAATAACCACCATTGTGGTGGAAATGGGAGAGCCACCCCCAGACAGCTATAAATCTTATAGAATTTTTTGTAGTAGATAACATGTCAGCTTACCATGGGGGTACTAGGTAGACCCTCCCTAAAAGATTTATGGGCCATCACCTCCATTCACCAGATATACATGAAATTCCCTACTAAACATGGGATTACCAAAGTTAGGGATGACCAGAGATGAGAGTGGGAATGATACGTGAACTTGATAAGAAAGATCGAACCCATAGACATTAATATAGTGCTGATGGATGTTGACACGATAGATGCCTAGGAGGTCAAAGTTTTGGGCAATAAGACGTCTAGATAACGAATACTCCCGAGCATGGGTCATGCTCGATGAGTGGACCTTTGTGCTATTGAATTCAAATCCCAAACAACCCCATTAGAGGAGTATAAAGTTTTTCGGTGGACCCTCAAGACCCCACCTAGACATGGCAAGTGGGAAAAGGCATTCCAATGGAGGTTAAAGAAAGACTACAAAATCTTGATATCTTTATATGGTAGGCATTGACCCCAAGGTCAGTTGCCACTGACTGAAAACTGATCCAACGGTTGTCCCGCATAGGCAGAAGTGAAGAGCCCTCAACCCGAAGAGTACAAGGCCCTGAAGGAGGAAGTACAAAAGCAATAAATAATGGCTTCATCAGGGAGGCCATTTACCCGAAATGGATCTCCAACCCAGTTTTGGTAAAAAAGCACAATGGTAAATAGAAGGTATACATAGACTTTTCAAATCTCAACCAAGCTTGTTCTAAGGGCAGTTTTTCTTTTCCAAGAATAGACCAACTTGTGGATTCCACTGCTGGACACAAACTTTTGAGCTTCATAGATGCCTACTCAGGCTATAATCAAACTCTCATTTTGCGCCAATTTGTTGACCTCATTTTTTGTACCATTGATGTGGACAATATACCTTTATTTGAGCCCCATGTTTTTGAAAAAAGAAAATTTATTCTTGAATAGTGTTTTGACTCCATTTCAACCACACATTTTCCTATAAAATAATATTACACACAAATCCAAAAAAAATTATTGTTTATTAACCAACATTTTCCATCAATACACTATTCAAAATGCATTTTTCTGACAAAAATGGGGCTCAAACAAGCCTCAGATACTGGGCTTACTCACGTCTACGCAAGCTAATTCCACCACATTTGAACGGATTACTAGTCGACAATATTTTGAATTTGAATGTATGAGAAGCTTTATAACATGGGCAAATATGTTCAGGCAAGATATATGAGCGAAATCACACAATAGGAACGATCAACAAAAACCAAACTAAAAATCAAGATCAAACGTCTAACTTTATCAACCGAAGATTAAAAAGAAATGGAGAGAATATATAGCTTACAGTAGATGTATTGACATTACCCTCAAATGATAATAAAGGGAATATTTGTAGTGTTAAATGTTAAATAGTGTTCATTAGATGAGGGAACATCTTATCTCCTTAACCCAAGCATTTGACATTAGGTATCAAATTTGATCCAACTAGTATGTGGCACATTAAATGTTCTTAAAAAGAAGCAGTCACCCTACAACCTATGTTGACAAGATTTCGACATATTACTCATTATATGGGTCACATCAATAATTCGAACAAGGTTCATGAATTAAGGATCTTCAAAGGTGGGTTGCCACTCATCACGGTAGATCTTCAAATTTAATATTGTTGAGTCTTACTACTTCGGAATAAGGGCTTCTGCAGGTCCATTCCATGAAATCGGTTCTATGAAAGTGCTTCAATTGCAAGAAAACTTCGGTAGGTCCTATGCATTCCATGTGGGATGCCAGGTAGGCTTCACATTGGAGCTTTGGTGGCAAGGCGTAATAGCTTCTACTAGAATTTTATCAAAAACAATAAGGCCCTATGTAGAGGATGATGAAGTTTTTATACGATTTGAGATTGATTTAGCAAAAATGAAATATCAACTTACTCGTGGCCAAAAGTGTTAGGTCCAAAAGTATTGGCTGAGTTTCGTGTCGAAAATGTCGTTATCGAGTTATATTTAAGGTTAAAGAGTCGGGATTGGGAGTATGTTTTGAAGGAATTTAAGATGACTCAAGAAGATCAAGAAAGTGTCAAAATCGCTCGTTGGCCGTTTGCCAGACTGCTCGAGCGATTTTAGTAGAGAATGGCCCCTCAATATCCACTTGGAGACCACTCTAGTGGTTGTGTTACGTAGCGAAACCCTAGTTTACTATTTCATAGATTTTTACAATCTCAAACAACCTCAAATACTTCGTATTTTAAATACCCAACAATATTTCGTCTCTATTGTGTGTTGAGCTTGTTTCATTTAAGAGAACAGAGTTCTGAAGGTTCAGAAAAAGGTGTACTATATGTGATTCTAATGGCAATATGAAGGATAAAGAACATCTGATAACTATTAGGGGGTTCTTCCAAATCTAACTATGTGTGTCGTAGTACAAAGATTGATATGACCGAACTTTGGTGTCAAATACTTGGTCATATTACAAAAGTATGTCGAAGTTTTCTAAAAAAGAACTTGTTGGTGGTCTTTCTAAAAACTCGAAAAGGTTAATAATATTGTCTATGAACCATGTCAACAAGGAAAACAATTAAGAGTTAGTCATAAGCAGACTTCTAGCATTTTGACAAACATACATTTAGAACTACTTCATATGGATCTAATGGGACCATCTAGGACTAAAAGTCTAGGTGGAAGACATTATATTTTAGATGTGATAGATGACTATTCTAGGTTCACTTGGATTAAGTTATTGAGAGAAAACCCTGAAGTATTCAATCTTGTCAAATCCTTGTAAAGAATGAGAAAGAGTGCACCATAAATAGAATCAAGAGTGATCATGGGAACGATTTTGAAAACTCCTTGAGAATTTCTACTTAGAGGAAATAATTCAGTAAGAATTAGGTCTGGCCGTGGGTCGGTTCGGTTCGATTCGGGTTTTTTCGGTTCCAAGATTTTCGGGTATTTAATAAATGAAACAGTCGGGTCCAAATATAATTATGGAACCGTTCGGGTTCGATTCCGTTCAGTTCCGACATAATTAATTTTTTTAATATTTACAACAACACTACATAAATATAACTAATGACATTTCATTCGTAATTTTTACAA
>CAIGRR010043181.1:0-11126 GCA_903798365.1 Fraxinus sp. 1973-6204
AGAACATCTCATATCTTATAACGGTTTCCGTCAAACAAGTCCGTTCAAAAGCTAAAAGTAACTAATTTGGTGATTCTCTTATTAGCTTGATGAGGTATGTATGTATGTATGTGCTGCATTTTGTCTGAGAATATATTGCAGCATTGTCTAAGGCTTCCGTTTGTATGTGCATTAATTTTTGCGCAATAAGTTTATCGCAACCCAACCCGACCGACACATAATTGGGTTGGGTTGGGTTTCAACATTTACATGGGTTATGTTGGGTTGAATTTTGAAAAAACCGACAATGTTGGGTTGGGACAAAAACCGACCCAACCCAACTCAACCCGACCCAACCCACACCCACCCCTACTAAATAGACTCTAAGAGTGTGTTTGATAAAGATTAAAATCGGATTAAAATTGAAAAATTAACCGTTATTATTGATTTTTATTAGACGAGTGAGACCCAATAACGACCATGGTTACCTAAGCCACTAATACTAGGAGCGTGTTCGGTAGAGATTAAAATCGGATTAAAATTGAAAAACTAGCCGTTATTGTTGACTTTTATTAGACGAGTGAGACCCAATAACGACTATATTTTCAATTTTAATTGACTTTTAAGTTCCACCAAATACACTCTAAATATAGCATTAAGTGAAAATCATTTTTTGGGCGATTCTAATTCTACTATAATTCAATTATTTCAATAATATTTTATTTTTTATTTTTCAATATATATTTAATTGAATATTAATTATTATACATGCACGTAAATAAATAATTGAATTGTACAAGAACATTCAAACACATTCTTAAATATGGAATTTAATTAATTTGAATATAAAAAACGAATAATTATATACATTTAGAGGAATCACCGTAAGTGAACTAACAAAGAATTTAATTAATTTGACTTAATAGACATAGAAAAATAATAATTTAAATACATTTAGACATTTGCCCTTGTTTGGTACGAATTAAAAATTAGTTCTTAATTTAAGTTAAAGTTAACAAATAATTTTAATCACATATTACATGGATTCCACAATTTTTCAACCACGCATTTCATCAATTTTTATCAAAATATACTAAAAATAAGATTTTAATCCCCTCCAAACAGGAGCAAATGGTGTTATATCATAGTTTAAATGAATAATATTGAAAATAAATAAGTGTGCGTGAACTTGAATAATTTATTTAGTTCTATAGTAATTGAATAGTCCCAAATTACATGAACTTAAATAATTTATTTACTCTTAAAAAATAATTGAATAACTCCCAAACATATAAAAGTATACGTGAACTTGAAGGCTTTATGTGATATTTAATATCTATAAATAAATGTTAATAAATATGCATGCATATACACAAATAATTGAATTGTATTACATCTAGAGTAATTGAACGTCCCCAAAACATAAAAAGTGTGCGTGAACTTGAAGAATTAATTGATTGAATTATAGTAAGGTATATATAAATAAATGTTAATTATTATACATGTACGTAAATAAATAATTGAGTCGTAAAAAAGTTCATTACATATAAAAAAAACTAACTACTTTTTTATATTCACGCATCTTTAAATATTATTTTTATAACATTTATAAATCATTTCAGAATAACGTGGAATAATTAATTTAAATAATAAGCCAATTTAGGAAGAAAATTTACACGAATAGTCGTATATGAGTGGGACCCACACAAAATAAGAAGTATGACTTGTGTAACTTGTTTTCAATCCACAAATTTTAGCGAATCCATGGTTTATTCGGTTTGTAGATTAGTTGACAAATAACCTATTTGCATACGAATATTTATATATTTTCAATTTACTTATCATCTGGACTAGAAAACTTGATTAGGCATTAAAGAAGTTGCGCGTTAAAAATACTTGGACTAACAGGGACATTTTTAGGCAATATAAAAATGTATAATATGCCATATTTTAACAAGTCCTTCCTTCAAATAATGCAAAGCCAAATGATATAAGAATCGATCAAATGTGGAACGTGTCTCCCTTTACAGAGACTCGGACGCCCAACATTGAGATTTGCATGACATATGCTCGATTCAATTATGATCAAACCGATCATGTTGAGTTGAGTTTGGGTTGAGACAAAAATCGACCCAACCCATGCCCAACCCTAAACATTGCTGGCAAAAACAAGAGAAATAAGCAGAATAACAAGAAGCAACCTAGAAGTTCAAATAACAAAAATAACCAAAGTAACAATACTCAAAATTTACCACCTTTCCCTTATTGCAAAAAAACCAATCATCCATAGAAAAAGTGTTGGTGGAGGCCAGATGCAAGATGTCACAAGTGTGGTCAGTTAGGGCGCATGGAAAGGATATGCAAGACTCAAGTGCAACAAGAAGAAGTCAAAGCTGTTGAGGATCAACCTCCAGAGGAGCATTTGTTTGTGTTATCATGCTTTGCCACCAACAGCTCCACAAAAAAAAGCTGGCTTATAGATAGTGGTTGTACAAACCACATGAATTATGATCCAGAGCTCTTCAGAGAGCTTGATAAAACCACTATTTCTAAAGTCAAAATTGGATATGGAGCACACGTTGCAGTAAAAGGCAAAGGAACAGTGGCCATTGAAGGCCACACAAGTTTGAAATTAATTTCCAATGTTTTATATGTTCCTAAAATTAATCAAAACCTTTTGAGTGTTACTCAGTTGTTGGAAAAAAGGCTATAAGGTGCTATTTGAAGATAAAAACTGCATGAATAAAGATACAAAAGGCATGGAGGTGTTCAAAGTTCAAATGAAAGGCAAAAGCTTTGCCTTGGATTTAATGAAAGAGGAACAGGTTGCAGTACACAAAGAAGCTAGCAATACAATGCTTTGGCACAAGAGATTGGGGCATTTCCATCATGCTGTTCTACTATTCATGAAGAAAAACAATCTGGTGAAAGGCCTACCTCAATTAGAGAAGGAGCTTCCTACATGTGTTGCATGTCACTATGGAAAGCATATAAGACTTCCTTTTCAACAAAACAAAGCTTGGAGAGCTACACAGAAGCTGCAATTAATACATAGATGTAGGAGGGCCTATAAAAACACCATCACTGAATGGCAATGCAGGCATTGAACACCAGTTGACTGCACCTTACACCCCTTAACAGAATGGTGTTGTTGAGAGGAAAAATAGGACACTTATAGAGATGAGTAGGTGATTGCTTTATGGAAAAGGGCCGCCAAAGAAATTTTTGGTTGAGGCTGCGAACACAACAATTTTTTTGTTAAACAGATTGCCAACAAAAGCTTTGTAGAAAATGACTCTATTTGAAGCATGGTATGGCTACAAACCAAAATTGCTTAATATGAAGACATTTGGTTGCCAAAATTGTTTAATATGAAGACATTTGGTTGCCTTTATTTCTCTTACATTCCTCAAGTTAAGAGAGACAAATTAGACAAGAAAGCAGAACCCGTGATTTTTGTAGGCTATAGCTTAGTTTCAAAGGCCTACATGATCTACTTCCCACAAAGTAACAAAATAATTGTCAGCGGGGATGTCCAATTCCTTGAGTTAGATAGTTGGAGTTGGAGAATGACAAGAAGCTTAAGTTTCAAAGGAAGAATGATGATGTTGATGAAGAACCTATTAGAGGAACCAGATCACTCTCTGACATTTATCAGAGGTGTAACGTTGCTGTAATAGAGCTTGCGGGATATGAAGAAGCTGCACCTGATCAGAAATGGATAGATGCAATGGAGGAGGAGCTCAAGATGATTGAGAATAACCAAACATGGGATTTGGTGAACAGACCTAAACATAAGAAAGCTATATAAGTTAAGTAGGTTTACAGAACCAAGCTCAACACTGATGGTCTTGTAAACAAATATAAGGCAAGACTTGTTGTCATTGGATATGCACAAATGTTTGGGGTATATTTCTTTGAAACGTTTGCCCCAGTGGCTAGGTTGGATACCATAAGGATTTGTTGGCTCTTGCTGCACAAAAAGGCTGGGTTATACACCAAATGGATGCCAAATTAGCATTGTTGAATGGATACTTGAAGGAATAAATTTTCGTGAAGCAACCTAAAGGATTTTTTGTTCAAGGACAAGAGGTGAAGGTATATCGACTGAAAAATGCCCTGTATGGTTTAAAACAGACACCAATGTACTGGTACAGTATAATTGATGCACACTTGATGAACTTGGGTTTTGAAAAGAGTCTGAGTGAATTTACTTTATATATCAAGATGGTTGATGATGAAATACTTGTGGTGTCGTTGTATGTTGATGATCTACTTATCACATGAAGCAATGGGGAGCTCATTGACAAGTTTAAAGAAGGAATGAAAGAAGCTTTTGAAATGACTGATCTTGGAAGAATGACATTCTTCCTTAGTATGCAGATGCAGCAGAATCAAAGTGAAATCTTTGTAAGTCAGAAGAAAATATGCAAAGGAGATTATCAGAAAATTCAAAATGGAGGAATGCAAATCAACAACTTCAATGAATCAAAAAGAGAATTTTAGCAAAGAAGATGGAGCTGAAAGAGTTGATGAAGGGCTATATAGAAGCTTAATAGGCTGCCTAATGTACTTAACTGCTACTAGGTCAGACATTATGCATGCAGTAAGTCTACTGTTAAGATACATGCATTGTGCAAGTGATTCAGTTTCAGGCAGCAAAAAGAATCCTTAGATATGTAATGAGCACATTTGACTATGGAATAAGATTCCATCAAGTTAAAAATTTCGATCTTCATGGCTTTTTTGACAGTGATTGAGCTGGATGTGCTGATGATATGAAAGCTCTTCGAGTTACTGTTTTAGCTTTGGTTCTGGAATCTTTTTCATGGTGTTCAAAAGAAACAAGAAGTCATAGCACAATCTATAGCAGAAGCAGAATATATAGCAGCTGCATCAGCTGTGAATCAAGCTCTTTGTATCAGAAAACTCATGACTGATTTATATATGGAGCAAAAGAAGTGTACACAGATTTTTGTAGATAATCAACCTGCAATTTCAATTGCTAACAACCCATTGTTTCATGGCAAAACAAAACACTTCAAGATAAAGTTTTATTTTCTAAGAGAAGTACAAAAGCAAGGAGAAGTGCAGCTAATTCATTGCAAGATAGAGAATCAAAATGCTAATGTTCTAACAAAAGCACTTCCTAAAGCAAGATTTGAATTTCTCAGACAAAGACTTGGTGTATGCAGCTTCGGAGTCGAGGAAGAGTGTTGATTGGATAACTCCTGAAGCTGCTAAAAAACCAGTTTTATTTGTTGCTATTCTTTAGGCAATAAAGAAGTCAACGACTATTAGGATTATGATCATTTTTTCATGCTATTTTGATGTGTTCAATCTGTAGCAAATTTTCCGCATTTCAGTTTTCATTATGTTGTTTAAATATATGTGTTGTATAAATAGATGTCTTCTTGATCAATAAAATATAGTTTCATGTAGTCTCATAATATCTGAGCTCTTGTTATCTTTGCACTTTTCTTTTTTTGTAACAACAAATGTTCAGATAACAGATATTGTATCATTCACCAAATGTAGAATTCAAATTATCAGAATGTAGGCAATAGAACTCCAGGTTAATTAAGAGCATTCAGAATTCCACAAATAAAACCAACAAAGTCGAAAAAGCTACACAATATTCAGTCAATCCCTACTCAGTATTTCCTTCTAGAGTATAGGGAGAAACGAAGAAGCCCTTATCGTGCATTTCATAGTGTAACGACCCAAAATCTTATTTTCAAATCGCTACTAAAACTACTAACTTTAACAATATAAATGAAAGAAAAAATTTAGGGTCGTTACAGTTTGGTATCAAAGCCTGATTGCCAGTCGAAAATCGGGAACTAAGTGCTATGCGGGACAAAGTGCTACGTCATAGGGCGAGAGCCACCTCTTGAACCCCAACGCCTGACAACGGATCCTTAGATGGATCAAGCGCGACGAGTACGTGGCGAGTCTAACAAGGGGTGATTGTAATACCTAGACCAGGAAAGTTTAAAAAGACTTGATGAGTACTACTCATACCAACAAGGTGCACCTTCTTTTTCGGAAGTCCATCATTAGAAACTCCACAGTTAAGCGTGCTTGACTTGGAGCAATTCCGTGATGGGTAACCCCCTGGAAAGTTTTCTCGGGGAGCGTGCGAGTGAAGATAAAGTATGCTGAAAAGACCCATGATGATACAGTGGGGACAATACGTCGTCGATCTAACGACCATGATAGCCCGTTAAGTGGGACCGGGTCACATAGGAAACATTCCGAAACGAACAAGTTAATATGGAGCAGCATTCAGATTCTTTGTTGTACATAGCAGCGATTGTCGCCTCAAAAACAACAAAAACTTTCTGGCTGAGACCACATGAACAGAAAATCGAAAGGTTAACTTCCATCTCAGTAGAAAAAAAAATGGTTTCATCCTTATAATTATCTCACGAATGACAGAAGAATGATTGCAAATTGGTATCAGAAGACAGATAACAGAACTAAAATCTTTCTGAATCTAAGACTTGATCCACATAAAAATCAAATAATTATAAAACACACAATCAACAATTAAAGAGAGTAAATATGGTCTTAAAGTAATAAAGCTAATGAAAGAAGAGATCATATATTCCTACTATAACTAATAAGTTATGCTGTCCACTTTTTATTCCACAGACCTTACTCAAATATGTGTTGTTATGAGAAGATTACTCGAGAAAGGGTCTTTAATCATGGCTACTTTAGTTTTGAATATGAACGATTCACACGAGTGATCAAACAGTTGTTAGCGTTCCCATCACATTGTTCCCCCCGGGAAATCTCAAAACTAACGTAGTTAATTATTCTGGGAAGGGAAATCTCAAAACTAACATAGTTATTCTAGGTTTCCCATTTCTAGCCTGTTGTGTTACAGAACCTGAAAACTAAGATCTTCTATGCGTCGATCATGCTTTAACATGCTCTTTTTGTTAAGATTTGTGGTTCCATCTTAAAAGGTCAACATTGTTAAGAGGAGTAACCCAATCCTTTATAAGTTGATCAATGTTTTCATCTTTATTCGATGTAGGATACTATCCCTTAACATGCTCCCGCAAGATGGTGGCTCGTTTGAGCAAACCAATCTTGAAATTCGTATACTCATTTTTTGAGTCTTAATCGGATCGAATTGCTCGTTGGAGTTTAATGGGATCTGATATCATGTTAAGATTTATGGTTCCATCTTAAAAGGTCAATCTTGTTAAGAGGAGTAACACAATCCTGTATAAGTTGGTCAATGTTTTTATCTTTATTTGATGTAGGATACTATCCCTTAACACTTTTCCCGTCAATTCTTTTTGCACCTTTTATCTAGTGGCAAATCTAGAAATAATTACGTCATTTGCATATTTTCGTTAAGCTCTTGTTTGGTCCTCATTATTTTCAAAATGTATTTTTCTCTCTCTTAGTTTCAGTCACACATTCATCAATAAAATAATATTACACACAAATTAAAAAAAAATTCTTATTTTTTAACTACACATTATTCATTAAAGTACTGTTCCAAAATGCATTTTGAACAAAAATATGGGGCTCAAACATGCTCTTGGTATTTTATAGAAAACATAAAGAAAATCATAGTCTTCTCCATAAGAATGTGATTATTATTTGCCATGTTTTTCTATGTATAGGATTTTGAAGAAAAATGGCGAGAAATTATGTCGATGAAGAGGACACATTTGGTTTTTCCGAGGTTTATATCTATTTTTGTGTATTAAAATTTATTAATTCTTGAATTCACTTTATTTTCTGGTCAAAAATTATAATTTATCAAGTTTGTTCAATTTAATATAATATAGTCTCTCATTCAGTTGAGAAAATTTGTTGTCACATGTCCCCATTTTTGAACTCTTTTTCTAACTCATTTCAACCACACATTTCATGGAACGTGTTAATTTTTTTTTTTTTTTTTGCTTGCTTCTCATAGAATTTTGTCATTAGTGACTCCGTGGTCTAAACGGATGGGCAGAACCGTGGAAATGTGACTCCACCTATGAAGATTTGAAATTTGGAAAATGAAAGAGCATTTCTCTAGTAATTATAGTGTCGTAAAAGAAATTCCTTCGAGTCTGGCCATTTATGTATCTTCCCCGCGGCCGCAAGTCAATATCCCAGTCTAGGGGGTATAATTTTGGACCGGACCGATGAGCACAAACTCGGCTTCAGTAGCCGGGCCCACAATCGGCCCAACCCGCTTTCCCTTTTGGATGAAGAAAAAATACAAATATTGTTAAAAATGTATAGTCGACCCCAAAAGCCCATAATCTTAAGAAAACTTTGATCATGCAAAAGGATCGAGAAAAATAATTACGACGTTAGTTAGGAGCCTAAAGTTATAGTACCCGAAAAGGGCTTTTACATGGAACAAGCCAACAACGAAAGGCTGCTAAGGAGAATGTCTCAATCACATCTTTCCAATTCTTGTTCATTGGGTAAAGAACCTTTAAAGAAGTTTCAATCAAGGAAATACCAAAGCAATTTGTACAAGTCAACTAGTCCAGAAGTTGGGGTGCAATTTCTTAATAAATTCCACATAAAATATCATGAAGAAAATCAGGCCAACTGGCCCTACCACATCTACTTCTGCAAAGCCAAGTAACAAAGAAACTTCCTTGTACACTTCATTTGAGTAACAATTTCTTCATGTTTTTTTGACACCTTCTCCAAAAGACTTAGACTGCACCTCACAAGCACCTTCCTCAAATTTGAAAGCCATCAATTTCCAAAGACTTTCCAGTTTCCAGCATGATTTATATAACCCCTTCTCATCTTCAATTTCATCACAACATTTCCAGCAATTCGGTCTCCATCTGCATTTAAGATAATACTTTTTAAACATTCTAATCCTTTTTTTTCATTCAGAGAAAATCATTAGCCATGTCTCTCATTTATTTGAATCAATTGCCCCTAGAGAACAGATCGATGAATACAATTCAATGTATTGGTCTCATTCTTGGATTGGTCGATTACCTCTTGCTCCACATAATCCTGAATAGGAAGAAAATTTGTAGTTTTTTATCAGAATGTAAATTTTCAATCCAATCCCGATTGATTAGGTTCAGTGATTCCAAAGTTCAGGCTGGAATGAATGAAGACTTTGAGTTATCCAAGAAGAAACCGTCCTTCGGAGAGAAGATGGTAGATGGAAGTGTGTCTAAAGGAGATATGGAAATAGTTCTAAGAAGTATGGGGATTTTTTGCAGTCCTGCAGAAGGGAAGCTTCCAGAAAAATTGGATGCTAACGACCTTTACGACATGTTTGGAGAGAAGAATCCTTGTTTGGATGAAGTGAAATTAGCTTTTGATGTGTTTGACCAGAACAAAGATGGATTTATTGATGCAAGAGAGTTGCAAACGGTTCTATGTTCTCTGTGCTTAAAGGAAGGATCAGAGATAGAGAACTGCAGGAGAATGATTAGGGTGTTTGATGAAAATGGAGATGGGAGAATAAATTTTAATGAATTTGTAAAATTAATTGAGGGTAGCTTTTAATGCATTATTGTTTTTTTATTTCGTCTCTTGTCGTTTTCTCATTTTTCAAATTCAACACATTTTTTTCACAGTCATATTGTTATGGTCTTCCACTTAATCCAGTATAACATCTGTTATCATGATTATTATCAAAAGTTAATACAACTAATGACTTTCCCCCTCTTTGTTCCTCTCATAAATGCTATCGAATTCCTCAAAACTGTCATATTCATCATTTATCAATATTTGAAGAAGAGATTTCATTAAAATACTAACCGGTAGCTGCAACTTCATTAAATTTTGATCCCTCCTGACCAGAGAACGAATATATGCTGAATAGTTCTTCTATCTGTTCCATGATTAGATAAATATCCATCGGGTGATATAACTATTGTCATAGGAAAGAGACTACACATTCTGGCAAAGGAACTGGTGCTGAACTTGTACACATACATCTTAACTATCCAGTAGGCAGAACGATACCACGTGACATCCCATCAGGTGATGCTTTAAAATCTCCCAATATGTTCACCTTGGCTCGTCTTCAGGGATATAAAGATAGAACACTGAATGTCTATGGCTGACCTTCTAATGGTTGATTTCAATTTTAAAAAGTGATCCAAGAGAATTATGTAGCAAACGCTGTATAGAGAGCTGAGAGGTCCTTTACAGTTTTTACCAAACCTTGAAATCTTAATGCTTGTCCATAAACCATCAGCCAATGAAAGGTATTGTTAAGTTGTAGTCACTCTCAAGTAGAAACCATTACTTCCTCCAAGAGAGCATACAATGCAAACTCGTCGTCCAACCAAAGGTATATAATATTTTTACAAATTGAGTCAAAACCCAAAGCAATGCCTTGTACTTGCACTGATTGCGGTTTATGTCCAAGCCATAAGTTCCATCTTGGAATTCTCCTCAAATACTTTGAGCATTATTCCCATTCAACTGCTTGTCAGTTACCTCCGCCCACAGTTCACAATCATTTTGAAAAAAAAAAAAAAAAGCCTGGAAAAAACCCAACGAAAATGTGAATGAATAATTGGAGCATTCCTCTTTGTTCCATAGCAGTGAAGCACAATAAAGAAAGCAAAATTCATGGAAACCAGGCCTGTAAATTTCTGATTTTAATGCAATATTTAGGATTACATGGTTTACTATTTTAAAACAACATTTTGACAGCATCTATAAAATTTCAATTATTCCATTTTAGGTCTGACAGCATGTAAATTAATGAAGTTATTTCATTTTAGATTTCAGTGAGCATCAATTTTGCAAGTCATTGAGCTAACATACGATTCATAGAATTAGTAATTTACCAGATGAGGCAGACTCATTAAAATTAGCAAAAAATTAAACCTAATGAAAGAAGTTAGTACGGTAAGAATCTAATGTTAAAAGTCAGGTATCTCACAGAATTTAGTCTCACTCTTGCTCATGTTGATTAGCCTTCAATAGTTAATTTATTTTTGCTCTTATCAACGTGCCCCCAACTTTTGAGTTTTTTTTTTTAATATAAATTTGTGTTTGGTATCGATTGAAATCTAAATTTTAATCTAAATCAAAGTTAACAATTAATTTTAATAATATATTTCATGGAATCCATAACTTTTATCAAAATTTACTAAAAATTTGATTTTAATTTCCACCAAACAGAG
>CAIGRR010043364.1:0-10326 GCA_903798365.1 Fraxinus sp. 1973-6204
TAAGCTGTACCAAACAGGCCCTTAAGATTTTAGATTAAGTGAATGTTTGGCAATGCTTAAATTGTAATTTAAGTTTGTCAAACTTACGTTTTATCCACACATTTTACAAGATTCATGACTGCTTATTTAGCTCTTGTTTGGTGGAGATTAAAATCAGATTTTAGTAAATTTTGATAAAAGGTGATGAAATGTGTGGTTGAAAAATTGTGGATTCTATAAAATGTGTTATTAAAATTAATTGTTGGATTTGACTTAAATTAAAATCTGAATTTCAATTTCTATCGAACAGGGGTTAATTCCACACATTCCATAGTCTTACAATTTATAAGTATTTAATGACTTAAAACTTAAAAGCACTATACAATAAATTTTTAGTGATTCATTATAATATCGGAGTAGGTATATGTTTTAAGTTCAAATCTATCACTATTTGCTCAGTGAAATTGCGTATGTCTCAATCCTTAACGAAAAATGAACGAAATTAGGGCTGGCAAAACTTGGTCAGATTTTCTCGTAACTCTTTCATTTGCATGATTCCATCTATCGCAATTCCAATTTCCTGATATAAATATTAATCAACACACAAATCCAACCATTGTTGCATAGATAAGCTCGTCAAAGTCTAGACTTTAAACATGATTTTATTTATGATGTCATCAACCTAATATTCACTTAACCCGAGTTAAATATTAAATCATGGTTAAGTTAGTCACGTGCTAAGCGCCTGTGCACTGGTATGCGAGAAATGTCCATAATTTAAAATAATGACATAATAATAATAATAATAAATCAAATAAATATAACGGCGACCTAACAGCGCAAAAGATTCCGTTTGATGAGCTAACGCCGTGAAGTAAAATCCAGTCTTTAAGTGGGACACAATAACGCCGTAACTTAGCGACCTCGACGGTTTACTCGAAAGAAATCGAGACCGTCAGATTTTCTTTCAACGCTCAGAGATGAAACAATAGAGTGAGAACAGGAAACGGAAGGGGTACAAAAATGGGGGTTTCGAAGGAAAAGAGAGTTTTCTTACTTTTCTCTCCATTCAGAAGAAGAAGAAGACCCTCTCTCTCTCTCTCTTTCTGAATTTCTCTCTCTATTTTTGCATTTCTCAAAAATTAAGATTATTATTTTTGTGGAGAATTTGGTGAGTGGAAATGCAGTGAAACATTAATCATCGATGATCTGATTTTTTTTTTCAATAGTTTATTATTCTACAATTGCGTGTTCGATTATGGGAATTTGTGTTTTGGTTTTTTTGAATCGCAGGCGCATTTTCGAACGGATTGGAGTTGTTTTGTGAAGAATACTGAAGTTTGGTTTCGTTAGCAGATTGTGAGAAACTGATGCACTCGATTAATTATTCTTCAGTTTTTGAGTTTAATTATGGGATTTACTTGAATGATTTGTTTGGTTTTTGAATCGCAGGTGCATTTTAAAGCGGATTGGAGCTGTTTTAAGAAGAATACTGAAGTTTGATATCGTTAGCGGTTTGAGAGAAACTGACGCACTTCTATTTGATATGACAAATATTTTTCTACAGGTTCGTCGTAATTGGAATTATTGTTCTGTTTTCGTGTGTTTCCTTGGAGATTTTTTGCGATAATACGATTTTTGTCCTTAATTTTGGTTTGACAGGTATACTGTGAGATTGGAAATCAGTTTTAGGACTCGTAAGATCTTGGTTTAATACAAGAGCTGAAAGGCGGAGCCCGGATTCGGTGTCATTACACCGGAAAATCCTTATCTGCGGGGAGCTTTATGAGTTAAAAGACTTGAATCAACAGAAATTGTTGTAAACGCGCCATTCTTAAGACTCGTTTGTGAAAGGATAATCGCTAAGTCTGGAACCGAAGTTTTGATTATACAAGGTAAGAAAGCCAGCCATTTCCGAAAATATCACAATATGTAAAGTTTGATTTGAATTTTTCTCATGAAACTTCTGGTTTTTGTACTGCAGAATCAGGGGGCTCTTTTTGGGAGTTCAGCAGGCTCTGATATTCTCGGGCTCTCTCACCCACTCACTCTGTTTGGTGTTCTTCACATTGAACTTTTCATAACCAAGGACACCGATTGTTCGGATTTTGTGGATTGAATCGTAGTTTCTTTGCTAGGAACAAGAAGAAGAATTGAATCTATTGGGCGAGAGAGAGAGAGAGATAAGAAGCTTTCAGGTAATGAATGGTGATTTACGTCTGACGACTGGCCAAAATTCCATCCTCATCTCTTTGGAGTTTCTCGCCTTCGAATTATTTCGTCAATTTGTAATCACTCTCTTCTCACCCAGATTTACCAATTTCCCATCTCTTTGAATTTTCCGGAGTGCATTTCAGGTTCACCTTTAAATTTAAAACCAAATTTTCAGCAACTTCTTCTCACCAAAATTTCCCAAAACAATTACGATCATCTTCTTCTTTCAAATTTCCTACATAGTTCTTTATGCTACTAAATAGTTCTTCAATCTTCACAATGTTTCTTTGCAGAAAATTAAGACATTTAATGCGGATTCTCCCAAAATAATTCTTGAGCTGAATTCTCAACCTTTTCTCTCTCTCTCTCTCTCTCTCTTTTTTTTTGGTTACTTTCCAATTCTGCTGTCCATTTTGGTACAGATCCTGACCAAAAATTCACTTCTGTGAATGCGCCAGAAATTATCTTCTAAATTCAGAAATGTAATCTTCCAATCATCAAATGATAAAGTTTCGTTCCCAACTATTTTTTTTCCCATTTCTATCCTGTTCCCGTTTCCACTTATTTTAATTTGCCAGTTAAAATTAAAATTTTAAGCAGTATTTAAGTTAAGGGGGCTAACTCCGTCATTGATGATGATGGACAGGTGTAGAAAGGCGCGATGGAGAGGAATAATTCCAGCACCAATAGAGAAGGAGGATTGTTAATGAGATCCGAGTCATCCAGGTCACCAGTAACGACGTCGTCTGACTTATTTTTGCAGTGGGGGAATCGGAAAAGGCTACGATGCATGAAGGTCCAGGTCAAAGACCACAGCAATAATGACTCTGCCGGGTCTGTCCCGGTTAATCGGACAACAGCCCGGGTCGACCGCCGGGTGATTAGGTCGGATTCTAATTCGAACCATCCGAATAATAAAAATGTTACTGCCATTACCAGCACCAAGAGTAACGGGTATTTGAATCTCCGTCAACGTCCAGCTTCTCCGTCTCATCATCGAATTTTGAGGTAATTTCCTTTTTATTCCTATTATTCTCTTTTGACGAGGGCGTGGTTATGACTCTGGGGATTGTGGCGCGTGGGTGATATGGATTTCTTGTCCTCTACTCATTGGTTTGAGTTATTGCGTTGAGGAGTTTTTCTTAAATCTTGGTTTGGGGTTGGAACTTGGAACTGCTTGACGCGAAAGATCGAGGACCATGGAGTGGTACCCTAAATATGGATTACAGACAGGACTCGTACGGACTTTGTTATAGATCTTAAGAGATCAATTTTTAAGTTGCTGTTGAAATTAAAGAGTCAAATTTTATATAAATCATACATCGAAATTCCATATTTTCGATGTTGGATTCAAGTCTCATATGTTGCAATGGAATCATGACAACCACGCTCTGCGATCTCGGTGTCCACGGTGAATTGGCTCACTAGCCGATGACTAATCCGAACGAATCGCACTAACAGGGAGATGTGGTGCCTGGAACTATTATTATAAAGGGTCATTCTATATGTATATTTGTGTTGATATAATGTGAGTGGGTGGGTCACACCTCACTCACATTATGTACACACCTATGTACACATATATTAATCCTATTATAAATCTTGGGAGGTTCCACCTCTCAAAAGTTAGTGATTGAAGTTAAAGAGTTTTAAGTCTGTATAACCACATATTGAAATCTTATACTTTCGATGTGGGAATTCGAGTCTCATGCCTTGCAATGAGAATTCTCGACAGCCTTATGATTAATGGGATGATCGATTCTGAGATCCAATAATCTGTTGGCTTAGGGGTTGACTGTAAGGTTAAGATCAGAGTTCAATAGGTAATTGGGTGGGTACAAAAAAGAAAAATATGGATGGAGAGGGGTTTTCATTTTCCTTATTATTAACCTAATAGAGCGAGAGGGCCATCTTTGAATAGAATAATAATTGCACCACACCCACTTGCAAGTGGCGACATTATTGATAGATAGCTTTGGCGTATCTTGTCATATTATCATCTAACTTTCATTCTCTGATTTTATTTTTTGATGCCCTTTTGTTGGTGAATAATTACTGATTATATATTTATACCCAAAATTTAAATTTATAATATTTAATTACCTAGTGATAGCATCTGATTGGGAGATAGGAAGGTGGGCCACCCATTTCTTTCCTTTCCTTTAAAAAATTCAATGTATTTATTGTTAGATCCAAAATTAATCTCAAGGAGAATTGAATCTTAATCCAATGGCCCAGAAAACGCTATCAATCACCTGTTTTTTTTTTCTCTCTACTAATATCAGATCAGATGTGCACACGTTGGCCATATTCATTAAATTAAAAAAAAAAAAAAAAAAAAAAATAGAAGAAGCACAGCCCTCTCTTAACAACTTCCCCTATTTTTCTACGCATAACCTGTGATCCAGACAGAAACACTACCCCACAAATATTTTTACTCGGTAATTTCTTATTTGCCCATGCTAAAGTTTTTATTTACTTTTTTACTCAAAAATACTTTTTTGGGATGCTGTTAATTAATTAATTGTTAATTATTTATGATGTGTATGTAGTGACTTTGTTTATTGTCTGTGTGTTTTAGGAATTCTGAGAGTAGTTCTATTGGTGGTATGAGGGGAGGACAGAGCAACGGCGTGAGGGGGGTGGCTTCTCCGGACAGAGGAGGAGGTGACAAAAAAGGTACTGTCAACAATCACAATCTCAATAACAATAACAAGAATAATGACCACGGCGGAGGTGGTGGGTCGACGTCATCGGAGACAGCCCATGACGGCAAGAAAGGTGGATCGTCGGGAAGTGACACGATCCCCACCGTGTGGCCGCCTAAGTTTGTGATTGCCTTGACAAACAAGGAGAAAGAAGAGGATTTCATGGCCATTAAAGGCTCCAAACTCCCTCAAAGACCTAAGAAAAGAGCCAAGTTTATTCAGCGCACCCTCAATGTGAGTTTTTCCCTTTTCTTTTCTTGCACCAATTAATTTACTTCAATATTTCGTTATCATATACCCAAATCAGAATCACATCTCCTGCCATGAATGTCATGGATCATTTCATAATTAGCGTTTGTTTAATTTCTGTGAATTATTGGTTAAATAGTTATGAAAAATCGTAAAAAAATAATTTTTTCGAGAATGAGTGGTCCAGCTTCATAACAATATTAATTATTCAGATTTTGGTAATATTAAAAAGAATTATATAAAGTGCAGTGAAGAACATCTATCTTTTCTTTTGTACAAAAAAGCATTTGGGGAGGAGTGGTGTCGTTGTGGAATAAAGTTCCATGTATTTATTATAATTAGTCCTCGTTTGTCTATTTTTTTTTAAAATTTATTTTTAATCACATTTTTAAATTAAAATATTTTTCGGGTAAGAATTTTTATTTTTATTTATACATTCTTCAAAAATTTATTTTGAATAATGGTAAACAAACGGGTCTTTAATAATTTATATTAGGTAGTGATAATGATGTATGTGGGGCTGCTAGGTTGTCTTGGCACAATCAACTACTAGAAATTGCTATGCGCATGGATAACCAAGTAAGTTATAGGCTTACACGTATCCAACTTTTTTTTTTTTAATTTTTAATTTTTTTTATATCGATTTGCTTGACCTAACCTAACGAAAATATGTTATACTCTTATCGAATAATAATAATAAAAAAAAAAAAAAGTTTGGGTATTGCCCAAGGAACCGCGTTTGATAGAGTAAGGAAGCGAAGAACGTAAATGAATGGTTTAGCTTATAAGTAATTTTTATAATCATCAGTAAAAAAGATTGTTTATGTGCAGTTGGTAAGTCCAGGGGCATGGCTATGCGATCTGACTCTAGAAAGATACGAGGTCAGAGAGAAAAAGGTCTCAAAGAAGGTACAACTCAATTTTAATTTTACTTTTACTTTTAAATTATAATGATTTGGTTGAACTTGAGCATAAGTAACAATTAATTTTACAATTTCAGAGACCAAGAGGGTTGAAGGCAATGGGAAACGTGGAGTCCGACTCAGAGTAGAGGAATGTGGAGGAAATTTGTGCACGTTAATTTACACAAACTGGTGTATTTTGTATTTCTTTGACTCCATTTTCAATTTTTTTTATCAATTTCTAGAAATTTAATAAATAATTATGCTGCATTTTGGGAAAAAAAAAAACTGAGATAAATATAAGAAATTACAAAGAATTATGCTACAAGTTATTTGAAATCAATATCTTTGGTAGCCATTTTCAGCAAATTTTAAGAATAAAACAACCGTTAAAGAATATTTGTGGATCCCACTTGTGAGACATGAAGTAAAAAAAGACGGCTGACTTCGATTTTTTTTGGCCTGAAAAAGTTGAATAAAAATGTTAACTCGAACAGTTCTTGAAGCTCAATTCAAATTGTGCTATTTCACTTGGAGAAAGAAAGGAATAAAAGAATCCATTCATTTTCTTATTTTACTCCTAATTCCTCAGCTGGTCGGGGGACAGAGTCGAATTTATACCCCGGTTTAATTTTCATAGCAATGAAAGTGTATATTTTTGTCAAAAAAATAAAAATAAACCATCTATCTAATATACCAAAGAATAAACAAAATTCATTATTTTACTATGTATTTATGGTTCTAAATTGAGCTACATGTCCTGTACATGTAAAGTAAAAAGAAAAAAGGCTTCAAATCAGAGTAGAATCGTTCACATCATACTTCTGCTGATTTAAAAACCTAAGAACTTGGGGGCTAACAAGAACAACGGTTCCAAGGCACTCGGAGCAAATTTCCTCGCAAAAAGATAACAATTAGACGACTGCTGACCATTATACGAGCAGTTGTGACCTTCAAAAATTCTCTTCATGAATTCTTCTGTAATATCTGCTCTTCCAAATGTGCCTGGGTGAGCTCCGCCCCTCGACCAGTCCACCCAAGTGATACTTCTATTTGCCAGAAGTTTTCCAGCTTCAATTGTTAACATTGTTGGAAAATAGTGTTCGTCCACATAACATGCTGGCTTGCAGAATTCGGAAAATTTTGGGTAGTATTTTGTGTCTTCTACAATATATAGAGCAAGATTTCTGTTGATTTCAAACCACTGAGATCCCTTCCGCCACTGGGTGATGTTAACTTCGGGTAACATTTTCTCACTGTAGCGTCCTCTCCCATAAGGTCCCGGATCATCAAATGCACCAAGAAAGCTATATTTGGATTGCTTTATATAGTTGTACACGGTGCTGAAGTTGTACAGAGGAATGCACGATTCAGAAAGTAGAACATACCATTCGTTGGAAATATCGAGCAAGGCATTAGCAATAAGTCGTCTCTCAGCATCACACATGCTCATCTTTCCCCATTCTGCAACCTGTTCAGGATGTGATCAAATGATCATCAGAAACTCTGTTTCATGCCTATGAAGTCGAGATTATTTTAGCTCGAAGCCAATGCCTATGTGAGAATACCATGTCCAGATAAAATCTTAGCTCTAACCATTCACGAATTAGTTCAACTTCGCAAGAAATTTGGTAGACTCGACTATCCATTTGATTCGAGACAATGATAATGCAAGAGTAACACAACCTATTGTTAACCAGATTTTCCGATAAATAACCGGGCAACGGTATCTTTTCATCGGAGTCAACTTCAGGAAATCTAATCTACCTTAGAATGACAAACCCTTGCTCCAAACAAAAACAAAAGATGAGGAAACTATAAACTTGGGAGACACTCTCTCCTGAAAATCCACCGAATAATTATCGCCAATTGACCAAAGTGATGAACAATAATTTTCTTCTAAAGACATTCCTTAGTTACATCATCATGACACTAGAAGCCATATTTGGTACCAAATACGACGATGAATTGCAGTGAGGTCCTGAGATCAGACAGGCCTTTGGGTAAACCTCGGAAATCTTAACAACTTAATAACAGAGCCAACACTCTAGGTGATAAACTTACAACTATATGACTACAACAAAAGCATGGAATTTGTGTAAATTGACAAAATCTAATATATTTTTTTGCAATTAATTGATAAAAGAACTAACCTGACTTGGTATTTGTCTCTTGTAGAAAACTGACGAGGATGGAAATTCGGCCTGAAACGACGGCAATGAATGCATGTAGATCGAATACAGCCCCTCGTGCCCCTTAAAAAACCTCTCCCAAAGAGGTGCTAATGGCAATGGCCCTTGAGTCAAGAACATAAAGGCAATCTTAGGGATCCTCTTAAATGGATAATTCTTTATCCGGGGCGTCAATGAAGCCCTCCAAAACAACTCCTTATCACTCATCGTGTGCATCAAATTCAATGGGGGCTTGATCCAATGCTCTAAATTATTCAGTTCTTCTTCAATGCAGGGATGTAAAGTAGGCCTAATAGAAGGCACAAAACTAGTAACTCCAAAACGCCTAATTGTATACACACTAATTACAGAGAAGACAAAACACAAAACCAGAAAAAGTAGAAGTAATTGAAGTAGCCTTTGAGGCAAAACCCTAGATTGGCTTGTCCTGCTTATTACAGTAGAATCTTTACCTTCTTCCATAAGTATAACCCTCGATGCAAAAAGAAAAGAAAAAACTACATCAAACAAAATTTTCTGCGTTACCTAATTCTCAGCATATCAAATCAAATAGATCCTAAAATTTTCAGTACTGATAAAGAAAACCAATCCCAAAATTTCCTCGATCGCACTAAACAAACAGATACTATGAATGATCTTGAATTTTCACGAATTTCCCAAAACCATGAGTATGCACCAACTTTCCCAAAATACTAAGCCCCAGAATCTTGAATTTTTTTAGTAGGCCGATCAAAGGAGAATAAAGAAAAATCAAGAGATCGAGCGTTTTCTTTGCAGAGGTAACAAGTTACACCTCAAAGACTTTGTACAAGCTAACAAGAATTTTCCAGAGAGATCGGGGATATATATGTTGTACTAAAAAAGGGTATTTCAAAAGTGTTTTAACTAACTTAAAAGTGCGACGGGTTTCGATTTGAGAAGAGGGAATAACTGTTGGGTAGTTTCTTTGATTTACTCTTCTCTTCTATACTTGCGCCAGATATTGGGCAATATATAGATGCATATATCGAGAGAGAGAATTCCGATGAAGTAAGAAAATTCTAGAGAGAAGAGTGGGGTGTTTAAGGGTGTTTTCCACGTAAGAATTGTAATCAACGTTGCCACTGAGCGGTTTTTGTTTGTTGCCACCAAAAGATTCGATGTCTTTTAACTTCTTTGTCAATGACTCAATGTTACTAAGGCGATTATATATATATATAAAGTGTATTTTTGTATGAATGTTTGATTGAAAATGTGTATGTTAAAAAAAAGTATTGAAAAAAATGGGAAACAAACAAAAGTTTAATGACATTTAGATTGGTATTGAAATACTATTGGTGATTTAGCTCATGTTTGACAATCATTATTTCATAACTCTTTATTCCATACTCATTTTCGCAGATTTAGCTCATGTTTGACAATCACTATTTTTCAACTCTCTATTCCATACTCATTATCAATCACACATATATGCAACACATAAAACCAAAAATTTTTCCTACTTTTTAACCACACTATTTAAAAATTCGCTATTTAAAACCTTATTTTTACCAAATAATGACCATCAAACGTGAGCTTAGATTTGATTGTGTAGTATTTAGTACGTAAATGGATTATGTTACATGTACATAAGTGTTGACACAATGGTTTACACCTATGTGAGTTGTCAGATTTTTGATACATTGATCTTGATAACACATTTTCCAATCAGTTGTCAGATTTTTTTTACAACAAGGGGTGTTAATTAAGGTGTATATTTTGTGGTACAAGTAGTTTAATCCTACCAAGATATATATCATTGAATGATAGATGTAAATCACGTATATTTGTACGAATAATGCTGCTTGAACATGGGCTTTTGGATGCTTTTTTTTTTTCCACTAACTATCCAATGAACAAATGACACGTGTTCCTCTATTTAAAATCCTTTCGTTGAGTTAACATGATATTTGTACTATCACCCTGTTTGAGCAACATTTTTCTCCCCATAATGCATTTTAAACAGCGTTTTGATAGAAAATATGTGGTTAGAAAATAAAAAAAAAATGGATTTATGTGTAATTTTATTAAAAATGTGTGATTGAAAATAAGAGAGGGAAAAAT
>CAIGRR010043531.1:0-13032 GCA_903798365.1 Fraxinus sp. 1973-6204
TTTTCGATTTTTTTTTTTTTTTTGTTGTCAGCCTGGTCCGGATTCGGTTGGGATCTTTGCCATTTCACAAAGTAGCGGTGGAGTGGCAGCTCGAGCCTGCAGTCTTGTTAGTTTAGAACCTACTAAGGTAAGATCTCACAATTCTGTTTCTTTTACCTATACGTCTTTATATCAATTGGCGTACAATGGTTGGCTCTCTCGAATTTCAACTCATACATATTTTTCTTTAAATTTTGCAGATTGCAGAGATCCTTAAAGATCGTTCGTCATGGTTCCGGGACTGTCGGAGCCTTGAAGTTTTCACTATGTTTCCTGCTGGAAATGGAGGAACAATTGAACTTGTGTATACACAGGTAAGTTTTTCAACTATTACATTCCTATGATGTTCTGCATTCTGGTTTCCATGTAGGAGAAATAAACCATTAAATACTATTTGCAGACATATGCACCGACTACACTGGCTCCTGCTCGTGACTTTTGGACTCTGAGATACACAACTACCTTAGAAAATGGAAGTCTTGTGGTATACATCTCTTTTTCTCTAAGATAAACTACCTTACAATTGTCTTGACTAAGATAAACTATGACTGCATCTGTTCCGCTGTTATACTTGTCTGAAATATCTCGATTTTATTAGAATGGGCTGTTACAACTTTGTGAACCACGACCTTTTTATATTGAGGGTAGTGGAATAAATCTTTCTTTTTTCCTATATCTTTTTCATTTTTATTCCATAAAGGTCTGTGAAAGATCTCTTTCTGGTACTGGCGCTGGCCCAAGCGCAGCAGCTTCACAGTTTTTAAGAGCTGAGATGCTTCCATCTGGATATTTAATCCGGCCATGTGATGGTGGAGGATCTATCATTCATATTGTTGATCACCTGAATCTCAAGGTTAGATGTGCATTAAATGTTATACAGTAGTTTATTTGATGGGCAGAACTTGGTTAGTAACCACCCCTATTTCCAGGCCTGGAGTGTTCCAGAGGTGCTTCGGCCACTTTATGAATCACCAAACATTATAGCGCAGAAAATGACTATTGCAGTGAGTACGACTCTTTAATTTTCTACGTGGTTGAGGCTTTCTAAAGATCATGCGAAGATTTATTGATTGAGTATAGAGCTAAGCAAGACCAGAATTTTTTACTGATTTTGCATTTAGTAATGTTGCCTTTCATTATATTTTACTACCCAAATGCACTATGAAAATCTACCCCTTGACCTTTTTAGTTTCGTTTCAATGCTGCCAAGGTGGATAGTGACTTTTTTTTTTTTGTTTGTTACAAAAGGCACTGCGATATATCAGGCAGATAGCTCAGGAGACAAGTGGTGAGATAGCATATGGTCTTGGCCGGCAACCAGCTGTTCTACGCACATTCAGCCAGAGATTAAGCAGGTAATTGCCTCAATATTCGGAGCATATTTTGGTTTGTATCTAGAGACGTGTTATGTACATTATTGTATACTATCTTGTATGTAACATAGTATTTCTCCTGTGCAGAGGTTTTAATGATGCTATTAACAGCTTCAATGATGATGGCTGGTCATTATTGAACTCTGACGGGGCTGAAGATGTAGTAGTCACCATCAACTCCTCCAAAAACCTGAGCGCTGGATCAAATAACATTTCCTTTATTGGAGGCATTCTTTGTGCAAAAGCATCTATGCTACTTCAGGTGATTTTATGTATATATTTTATTTTGATGTCGCCTTCGTGCTGCTTAGCGCTTTGTTCGCTGAAATTACTGACACGTGTAGCGTTAGACCGACTGCTTTGAGAAACCGAGAAAATAAATTGGAAACTTGTGTTCCAGTTGCTTATAACTTTGACTATTTGTCATAACTATTTTGATAACATGATTTATATATCATCCATCTGGAATGGAATGATAAACTGAAATTCGATATCCAGTTTAATGGGTAAGTTTTTGTCCTTCCCTGACAGAATGTTCCTCCAGCAGTACTGGTTCGGGTTCTGAGGGAGCACCGTTCAGAGTGGGCTGATTTTAATGTTGATGCCTTTTCTGCTACTTCTTTAAAAGCGAGCTCGTATGCATATCCAGGAATGAGGCCTACAAGGTTTACTGGAAGCCAAATCATCATGCCACTTGGTAATACAATTGAACATGAAGAGGTATGTACTTGTTTAGTATGAACTGTTGTCTTTTAACTCAATGCGATACCACCCTTTATTGGTGGCAAAGTAACCGATGTCTAAATATTGTTCTGTGTGGCGCAGCAAGCATTTTAACTCCCTTCTAAAATATTATGCAATAAACAAAAGGTCTGAGATGAGACTAAATTTTTTGATTGCTGCGAAAAGGAATTTAATTTGTTTGCTTTTTAGTTTGGGGTATTTATTCAACTGGAGTTGCTTTCTCTGGCATTCAGTTACTCCTCTCATTTTCTTCTTGTTTGATTATAAAAACAGAAATCCCCTTTTGATCTTTATGTTAGTTTTTACTTGAGTCAAGTTCTCATAAATTCTGCTGTCACCAAAAATCTTGTGATTACGGATAATAACAAATATATATGATGAATTTAAATATATGTGGCCCTTTTTAACAACTTAAGCTTTCACATCAAGTGGTTCAACATGGTATCGAAGCACACAAAAGGTCTTGTTCAAATCTTGCCGCCACCTGTTTAATGAAATTTAGCACGTGTTACACTTTGAAGTGACTACACATGAGGAGGTGCATTGGGAATATTTAAAAAATATATGTGTGGCCCTTTCTAATAATTTAAGCTTTGAATCAAGTGACAACAACAAACATCACAGAAAACTTGATGTCATATCTCACCTTCAATTATTGTATTCCAGATGCTTGAAGTGATTCGGCTGGAAGGACACTCTCTTGGTCAAGAAGAAGCGTTTATCTCAAGGGATATTCACCTTATACAGGTGCTTTATTATGTAACTAAATGTCTTAATTAGACTTTCGAGCAATTACTGACTGCAAAACAGAAGTTTACATGAGTTAATTTTAACTGCAGATGTGCAGCGGGGTTGATGAGAATGCAGTGGGAGCCTGCTCTGAACTTGTTTTTGCTCCAATCGATGAGATGTTTCCAGATGATGCACCACTAGTGCCCTCTGGTTTTCGCATAATTCCGCTCGATTCAAAACCAGTTGAGACATTACTCCACGTTAACTTCCATTTTTTCTCCCTCAAATAATTGCCCTGTAGCTTTAGAGATCTGTCAGAAACTTGGTTATAAGCGAGAATTTAATTCCTTTTTTCTTGTCAAGACTCGTAATTTTTCTCTTCCTTATGAGTAAGCTCATAAACCAACCCAAACGTGCTCTGGATATAGAGTTTGCAAAGTAAAAAATCCGACTTTTAAAATCTATAATTATTTTGTCAGTCAAAGTTGGAAAATAAGTAAGTTATTTAGTTTCACAAGTAGTTACGACCTATTTTCAAAATATCTTCAACTTTTATTACTTTAAAGTAAGAAATAGGTAAAATATTATTACATGTTCTAGAAAAGAAGTCGTAAAAAAACTTTTCTTTTAAGATACCTGGGCATGATATATTATGTAGTTTGTTATGTTTTAGTTTTTGTTCATTATACTGGATAAATAATGAATTATGTTCAGGGGGAGGACTCGCATGATTCATTGACTGCACAAAAAACACTAGATTTGACATCTAGCCTCGAAGTCGGCCCAGAAACAAACCATGGTGCAGGAAATGTGACATCATCTTATAGTGCACGGTCGGTATTGACTATTGCCTTCCAATTCCCATTTGAGAGCAATTTACAGGACAATGTTGCTACAATGGCACGTCAGTATGTTCGTAGCGTGATTTCCTCTGTGCAGAGGGTTTCCATGGCCATATCTCCATCGGGATTGACCCCTACACTAGGGCTGAAGCTATCCCCAGGCTCTCCAGAAGCTCTTACGCTAGCTCATTGGATCTGCCAGAGCTATAGGTAAGTTCTGCTAATTTTTCGTTCTTCCTGTAGTTACAAGCTTCTGTCATTTTCTCGCCATGGCAAATCTTGTCAGATCTCCACCATCAAGGTCAAGCATGTTGAGTTGGATAAATGTACCCACTCTCTGATAGCTTGAGCTTTTAGATGAGGCGATTCGACTTGGTACTTGAGCTAGCAAAGGATTCTCGCTGTCATCCAATTATAAAAATTATGGACATGTTGAAGACCAAATATAAATAAATTGAATTTGGTTTGCATGCGTGGGGACATGTTGAGGACAAAATATAAACAAATTTATAAACGTGTCTCCTCTCAAACAATTTTAACAACTTTGAGATGATCCCCTTCGAGAAGAAAAAGTAAAAATTCTTTTGTTGGTTTGATGATGGAGTGGAGCAGACTATTTATTTATGTGAAGCATATTTTTTTTGTGCATTTGCAGTTTCCATGTGGGAACCGAATTGGTGAGGGCTGATACTATAGGGGGTGAATCAATATTGAAAACACTATGGCATCACCAAGATGCCATAATGTGCTGCTCTCTGAAGGTATCATGGTTCTAAATTATTTGCTTATTCTTTTATAATGTTATATCTAACCGTCAGATAATCTATGTAAAGATGCTCACACTTTTTTTTTTTGCTCGTGTAGCAGGAGCTGCCAGTTTTCATATTCGCGAACCAGGCTGGGCTCGACATGCTGGAGACTACTCTAGTGGCTTTACAAGATATTACATTAGATAAGATATTTGATGATGCTGGGCGCAAGGCATTGTTTTCCGAATTTGCTAAGATAATGGAACAGGTACTTAGTGTTTCTGTCAAAATATGGCACTTTCGCAGTTCAAATTTTTTGGGTTTCCTTAATTCCTAGTGAAATATGCTGGCACTACAGTTATTCGTATTTTCTCCTTTTCCCTTTCGCAGAAGATGGTGTTAACTGACTCTAAAATACGTTTCAGGGATTTGCTTATTTGCCGGGTGGTATATGCATGTCGACAATGGGGCGCCATATCTCGTATGAACAAGCAATCGTGTGGAAAGTCTTTGCAGCTGACGAGGATACGCTCCACTGCCTTGCCTTCTCTTTTGTCAACTGGTCTTTTGTCTAAATGTTCATGCTTTCGTAAAATGATATTTTGGCAGGGAATTCAGAAGTTTTGTAAATTTTTTTCTTTAATCAAATTTCTTTTATGCTCATTTTTTAAGTCTCCAATGTATGTAAATCTGCCGCTGGTGCTGCTTTAGTCTGGTTTGAGTAATTTTTAGATGGTAGATGGATTATCCCTTCAAGGTTTCTATATGGGATTTTTTTTCCCTGTTGAAGATGAATTAATCTGATGTTATTTCTGTTGAAAAATACAGCAAAACAAACGTAGTCGAAAACTAGACAAGTTTCTTCACGGGAGGTGCAAGTGTGCAACTCATTGCGCTGGATCGTGCTCATCTAGAAAATTGATTTTTATATATTAATTGTACATGCTACATAATTATTTGATTAATTATTATTTATTTTTAGACAAAATTTATAAAATTAAATTTTCATAACACAATTGTTTTAGTGTAAATTGCATTAAAAAAAACTTATTTGTTTGAGAAAAAAATATATTATTGCACAATAAGTATTGAAACATGAATAATAAAGAATCTTTCTAAATAAAATTTTAATTTGTACACAGTGATATGTAAAACATTTATATGTTTATTGTATTTTACTCCCTCCGTAGTCCTATTTCTTTTTTCACACAAATTAAGAAGATTTAGTTAATATAGTTAAAATAATAAATTTGACCATCATTTTTCTTAATATACTTGTGCATTAATGTAATCAATATTCAATGTAATTAAATTATGCATGCAATAGGTAATTGAACTTTTTTGGTATTAGTTATTGTTTAATGCAAAAATCAAGGTAATTAATATTCCAAAGTCACCAAATACAAATATAAATAAATAAATGTCATGGAAGATAGAAATGTCTCCAACTATAATTAAATAATGGAGTGATTTTTATTTGCGATAACAAGGCATATTAAATAAAGACATATTAAGAAACTAATATATTAACTACATTCTTAAATAAGAAATGAGAATATAATTTAGAACATACGAGAAAGGAAAATAGAATCTCTCTATGGGACGGAGGGAGTACTATAAATTAATAAGTAAATGCTAAATATCGAGCTTTTTAGAAAAGTTCTAGCTTTACAAACTATTTTAGTCAATAAGAATGCAAGCAAACAACTTGACCATTTTGGACACCATTTTGTACCCCTAGAATAATCTGTTTTCAAAATCATTTTTTTTTTCCAAACTTATTTTAAATTTCACACTATCCCTCGTAAAATAATTTTGCACGTGACCCATAACTCTTCCCTACTGTTTAATCACACATTCTTTCAAAAAAATCACTTTCCAAACAATAAAAATCAAACAATGCCCAAGCTCACAAGTTACTAAAAAATTGACATTTTTTTGAAAAGCTCGATTACCAAGTGTAGATTGTTCGTCCTCGTATCCGAGATGCGTTCCACAATAGATCCATGCAGTTGAGAATCATTATTAAACAAACCAGAAGGAAACCTTCGACACATGGAAACAAAATGTCGCATTTACAGTGTCATGAGAGTACGTGCATGCGTGTGAGGAATCAATTTTGAGTTATATACATCATCGAATTCGACCAACACAAGCAGAAGAAATTACATAAATTCACAGAACCTTCAGGTAAATCTTACAAACCCAGTCTTCTTCTTTCATTGGATCATATGTTTCGCTCATCGTCGGGATGCCAAAGACCAATAATTTAACAGAAATGACGGTAATGCACAAAACCAGCCAAGAAAGGCCATAGCTGTAGCAGTCTCAAACTCTGTGCAATGATTCCTATCACATGCACCGAGATCATTGCCGATGAGAACGGTAATCCCAGCAGATGCACAGGCTGCAGCAAACGTAAGGGTAGAAATAACCTGCAACAGTATATAGATATGTATTATAACAAGCAAGAACTCCATTTCTTGACAAATCATCTAACATCAGATTGTACTTCAGTATGAAGAGAAAGAAGAGTCAAGGCTATGAAAATTAATGAGTATCGACAAATTGCAAAAGGTGATTCATGATTTCAACAAAATCAAGAGTTCTGATTCAAACGGGGTTGAGGCGTTCACGTTGCTAAGCAGAGGACAATTACATGCAATGGGGAAAACCATATGATGGGGGAAGGAAATGCAACTGATCAACTCTTGCATACCTCCCACATATCGTAACCGCGTAAGAGTTGAGTGTACTAGAAAAAAAAAAAGACACTCTTAGCTGAGCAAGCATGTGGATTAGTGAATCTGCATGCTTCAGTTCAAGTTTCTAAAAAGAATGAACAATGTCAGATAAAATACAAGATGTGATGAGATAAGATGGGTCGAAACAAATAGAGAAATGGAGGGAGTGCAGATTGTAATATCACATACAAATACACAATATACATTACAATAATCCAGGCAGAAATAAAACATGGTAGCAGCTACATTTCCAGATCGAATGGCTAGTCCTAGGAAGTTATATGCCAATGTACTTTGTTGAATGTTTATATTAATAAATAAAAGTAGAAAATCGATTAATTTTACTTCAACATGATTCCAAACCAAATTGTCAGTACCTCAAATATCAATAATCAACAAGACAAACTCAAATTTGAAGTCTAGTTTAGTCGATGCATAGAAATATATAAAATCAGCAACAAAAATCCAAAAAATGCTTCCATCTTTACATGTTGCACTCAACTGCACTCTGACCTGGAGAGTAAATCCACTTCACTTAAGTTGGGGACAAAGTCTTATTCTCCTGAATCATTTTTACACGTACAGTTGAATGTTTTTAGTTCAAGTTTTTATTAAACATTTCCCACTAAAATACAAAAATCTCCATTATGGATCTTTTCAAATTTTGGTGTCTTAGCTGCACCCCCTTCCTCCCCACCCCCACTCCCGCTCCCCAAGAAAAATGGTTGTTTCAGGCTTCACTTCTGAAAGTCGCATAACTTAGATTACTAAGTCTAGTATTTAAGACAGCACCTTAGATGACTAAGACCGGAAAGGTGAACAATAGAAAATCACAACAAATTCATGAATGACTAAATTATTAATAACCGTATCAATTAACAGATCCAAGAATAGGTATAACAAATAACCATACTACTTAAACATAAACTTTGGCAAATTTTTCCACCCAAAGTGCGAAAAAAGAAATTATAAGATAAGAACCAGCATGGCAATGAAAGCACTAGGATAGGGAAGTACTATATTGGCGAATAACATGAGTGCCAATGTAGAAATATTTTAGCAGCCACCTCCAGGATTAACACACAAGTCGTAATTTTGCAAAAAGTTTCAAAAAGACTAGTCTGGTACCATACAACAGAAAACTAGTCTAACACCTTGCCAATGGAGTGCTTATTTTTTATTTTTATTTTTATTTTTTTAAGAGCAACCAGTAGGCACTGACTTACCCCATCACCGATAGCAAATAAACTAACAACTTGATAGTTCTGCAGGCGACGTCCTACAAGAAGAGCATATATGTCAACAATTGCTAGGGCAAGGCTCCACATGCTCTGCAAACCAGCAGCAGCAACAAGATAGCTGGAAAAGCAAATAATATGAGTTCAATGCTTGGGTGATTGCAAGAACAACCAGAAGCAAGTTTTTTATTAGAAAACAAATGATGCTCAACAAAGAGAAAAGAGAGGCTTCTAATTAAATGTGTAAGATGGAGAAAGTCAGGGGTTTCTACTGTTTGCAACTCAACCATAAGATTTTACAGACTACATTGGACTATATATATGTTGTCAACCAAATGCTAGTTGTTCACTAGTTATTATTATTATTTAGTCTGAACAAGATCTGGTCTTGTTACTTATGTTTCGGAGTTATTTGATCCTTTAATCAAGTCTTACCCAAAAATATCTCAAAAGAAAGCAAGAAATGGTTTAGATTCAAGAATTAATTCTCTTTTAGAAAATTAGTACTCCCTCCCTCCTATAAAGATAGTCATATTTCTTTTTTCACAGATTAAGAAAATTTAGTGAATAAAGTTGAAATAATAAATTTCACTATCATTTTTCCTAATATACCCCTACATTAATGTAATCAATACTCAAGGTAATTAAATTACGCATGCAATATTAAAGGTAATTAAATTATCCTTGGTAGTAGTCATTGTTTAATGCAAAAATCAAGATAATTAACATTCCAAAATCATCCAATACAAATACAAATGAATAAATATCAAGGAAGATAAAAAATATTTTTTTGGCTTTTAATTTATTGTTCCAACTATGATTGAATAATGGAGTGGTTTATATTTGTGATAACAAAGTATATTAAATAGGGGCATATTAGGAAACTAATATATTAACTACACTCTCATATAAGAAACGGGACTATAATTTGGGACCGACGAAAAAAGAAAACAATCTTTATGGTAAGGAGGGAGTATGTTTCTATGCATCCTCAAGGGGTCTTCACGTGGTTTCTTGTTTTACCCTCATTTGATATTGAGGCATCCATGTATGTACCAGGCCAAATTTAGCAAGGTAAGAAAAGGTGGGACAACATTTTCCTCTTCAAATGAACTCCAGTGAAATTCTCTCTCTCTCTTTTTTTTCCTCTTTAATGGGCATTGTTGACAAGGGTCACAACAGCAGATCTAGATGTCATCTTGATTTAATATAAACTAGTGATATTGGATATTTTGTGATAAAAATAAAGCCACACCCAATTATAATTATAATGAATAAATAAAATTTGTCTTGAGATAGTTGGATAATATACATATGCTATGAATAACAAATAAATAGAGCAAACAGAATTTAGAAAAATAAAATCAGACTCAAAAATGGTTCAAAATCTATCGAAGGGGATCCATTTATATTTTATAGTCATTGAAATTGATTGCCTGAAAGAGCATTTGTGATTTGAAAGGATGCATCTTTAGGCTCAAAAGACACGTTTGTTTTCACTTTTCAAGTAACGCCTCTTATATGCAACTATTTGTCTCGAAGACGTGTGCTCACAGAAGATACATCTTTTGTAAAAATATCTTTTGAAAATGTCTGTCTTCCATGGCATGTGTGATGTCTTAAAATAGAAAATAAATCTCTTCTGAAACGACATTTATATATGTTAGTTACGAAACCGACATGTTTTCTAAAGATATGTCTTTTAATAGACAAAATAACCAACCACGCGTCATCTTACGATTTAATGACACTTCTGTGAGTGACAACGCATCATTCATGGATTATATTTCATTTGCAACACCATTTTTATCATCAATTTTCATCATCAAATATAGTATTGAATGCATAAATATATTACTATTACTACTTCAAACCATTTTTACAACAATTTCAACTCTCTTTTAAGTATATTATCTTTTATTTTTCTCATGCCTTTTTCTCTACCTTGCTATGTCCAAGAATGGAACAAGAAAGAAATCGTAATATGAGGGTGAGTCTACCTCGAACCCCTTCTCTTTCTTAATTTCCATCTTTCTTTTTGCTTGAATATATCAGCAAGACTTAAAAATATCACTGAGTTTAAATAATTCAGCTCAACTCTCATACTGCCAAACAATTCAAAGCAAGCTGCTGAAATTGGACTAAAATTATAAACAAAATTCTCTCATGCGTGTATGTGGCAAAGAGAAATTACCAGAAGGCAGTGACAGAGGGAAAGTCACTGGTGGTAGCCATGACCGAGAGCGCAACCACCGCGAATAACATCTGAGAGAATCGCAAGAAGAGGCCTCCTAAAGTCCCTGGCATGCCCTGGAGGTCCTTCATCCTGCTCCACGGCAGCGGCACGTTCGCCCTCTCCGTCTGCAGCGGCGGAGGCTCCACTGGGTGCACCGTCCCCTGACTCCCATTCATCTCTATAGTAAATCACAGTAAATATCGATTCAAAACTTCAATATGGCTATCTTCATATGTGTGTATTGTATTGATCTACTTGATTTGCAAATCCGTTTTAGCGATCTGCGGAATAGGATTTCAGATTATTGATAGCTCGTTGGGGGGTTCGAATTGAGAACGTCGTCGTTTTGAATGCAAATCAGGTTCGTCTTCTAGGGCAACTGTAATTTTGTTGGGTCAGACACCAACTGCTCTACCGGTAAAGTGTCTATTTGGGGGAAAAAGAACAAAATATTTCCTCTTTTTTGATGTGTATAAATAACCTATTATCATGCTCTCGTCCTGCTCCTAAAATAAGGAAATTCTCTAATTATTATGTGATTTTTATTTATTTAATATTTCTAAATTTAAATTATATTACAATTTAATATTAAGGACTTGTCTGAACCCCACCCTTTTTTTTTTTCTTTTTTTCTTTTTTTAAATGCATTTTGTAATAGTATCATGATGAATAATATGTACTTAAAATAATGTTTTCACTTTGACCACTTAAATAAATTAACTTTTAAGCGCAATTCATTATACTTTGTAAATGTTGATTTAGTTGCTTTAAATCCTACTATTTGCCAAGCACTCTAGGTTCATTTTAGCTTTCCATTTATTAAAGGTTGAAACCCAACCTTAAAGGGTCCCCATCGCCCTGTCCCTTAAGTATCGTAGAGGAGGTAAATCGCGAGATGTGCCTTAACAGACCAGGATACAAGAACTGCTATATTGATGCCCACAAAGAGTCCAATTCCAAACCTTGTTAGAGACAGAAATCGAACCCTCACACTGCGGCTGTCAGCTCAACTGAGACTATTTCGCTCATGTCCTTTGCACCACTGAGCTATACCCCAAGGGGCTGATATAGAGTAATAATATTCACGTAGAGTGGTGATTATCACCAATCTATTTGGTAATGTATTATTCAATAGAGTTGAAATATATTTTTATTCACTGACATAGATTAGTGATTTATCATGACTCTGCATGAAAATATTAATGTGTCACAAATAGAAAGTTTTGTTATCTTTCAATAATTCTTGTAGTGATCAGGGTAAGTTTGCATGCTTCGAGTTATCTTTGCCCTTTTTACAATTATCTTGCTAGCTTTTAGTAATTTTTCACCTACATTCTAAAGGTTGAACCCCAATCTTGAGGGCCCCCACCGACCCTGCCCTGGACCATCGTGGAGGAGGTACATCGCAGGATGTGCCTTCCAGGAGCCAGGGTGGAGAGCTTATGGATAGGCCTGATCTATTAACCCTATGGTAACTTCCGCCTGCAACAAAGCCAATTCCATCTTGCAGGGAATCGAACTCTGCACACTACCGCGCTGAGCCCTAACCGCCCCCCCTTCCCCCCCCCCCCCCCCCCCCCCCATAGAGAGCTTATGGATAGGCCTGGGCTATTAACCCTATGGTAACTCCCGCTTGCAACAAAGCCAATTCCACCTTGCGGGGAATCGAACTCTGCACACTACCGCGCTGAGCCCTAACCGCCCCCCCTTTGCCACTGGGAGATTTGCCCTGGGGGCATTTTTCACCTACATTCTATCTTTGACCTAGGGTGGTTGAAAAAATAAACCAAATCGACCAAACCAAACCGACTCGGGTCGGTTTAAACAAAAAAATCGATTTGGCTCGATCAATTTTAACCATTAAAAAGTTGAATCGGGTTTATTGGGGTTTAAGAAATCAATCCTTCAATTAACCGACCCAACTCACTATATATATATTTTTTTTCATTTTAAAATTAATATGTTTAAACTTAAAAAATAAAATAATAAAACATAAAATATAATTCTTTATTAAATACACCATCTATGTTTTTCTATTAAAACTCCAAATTCCAAATGAAAAGAAAAGCAATGAGAAGAATTGTTTAATGTTTATTGTAAACTCCAGATTTAAATTGTAGACTTACTTTTCAATTTAATGTAATTGTTTGTTTGTAACAATCAAATATATAGGATGATTTTGAGAAAACCGCTCATTTATTATTTACATTATATATATTATTAATATGTACAATGTAAGCAAAAAAATTATATATATATATATATATATATGTATATATATATATATATATATATATATAGACAAAAAAAAATTTAAACCAAAGTAGATAGACAA